>CAUYPO010117887.1:0-15689 GCA_963574435.1 Cheirogaleus major | reverse complement strand
ATGCCTTAATGGAGAGGTCAGAGAGGCTTTGTCCTACTAGAGGAAGGATATACCTAATCCTAGGGCAGAACCAGGATTTTAACAAGATTTGTGACAATGGTTGGAAGCCTCATTTTGTCTGTTCAGCCACTTAAGGCCTTTGTCAGTCGTTGTCAGGACTACGTACAATAGTACATAGGGCTCGACCAATTGGGACAGAGCGGTCACACCAGAAGCCAGATCTTCGCGGCCCCACGGCCCAAGCAGGTGACCAAGCTTGCGTCCACAGACCTGCCTTCTCGGGCCCTCCAAACCCTAACGGCCCTCCGCGGCGTTTGGGCGGCCGCCATCCTTCATGCCCCGCCACCCGCCGCCACCCCAAGGCGCCGCGTCCTGGAAGGAGCTTCGCCTTGGGCAGGCTGGGTTGGGTCAGGAGAAGCCGCCGCCATCATCAGGTCACCAAGGTGGTGTTGGGAGAGACGTTCGCCGCTGCCTGCAGGGACGGAGGGCAGCCACTGCGAGGGCTCCCGGCGTCCGCAGGGCAGAGGCCGTAGCCCATCTCGGGCCCCTGCTCACGCGCTGGCCTGGGAGGGAACAGGCGCGCTCCGCGTCTCACCGCGCTCTCTGCCGGAAGGAAGCTTTATCTGGCAGTATTGTATAATTTAAAATCAAAAATTATTTCACTGATGGTCTATTAGATGCCCCACTTCTATATAAAAGGTGAGTTTTACGTAAGCGAATTATATTATAACATGGATTCATCTCTAGCCTATAGAAAAGGATGTACAAAAATTATTTTGAGATGAAATTAGATCCAGTAAACTACTTGTTAAAATATAAGCAGTATATAAAGGATAATAAGGATAATAAAATGCCACTTTTAATGCTTTCTTAAATGGTCTTTAGGAATTTTAGTGTTGAATAATTGGCCATTCTATTTCATTTCACCAACTGAAGCAATGCAGAAATCCTCCGTTTTCTTTTTTTCTTTCTTTGCTTGAATAAATACAAATGGTTATAGCATTTTTTCCTAGTTGGGTAGAATAAATGGTTATAATGAAAAGAGCTTTTGATGAACTGCCCTCTTAGATTTGTTCTTAATTTTAGCAAAGATGTGTATAATCCTGCAAAAAGATTTCCTCTGCCTCTCCCTTTAGTGGAAAAAAAAGGTAAGAGTGACAACTCACCTCACAGAGTTCTGAGGATCTCTTGTACCAATAAGAAGTGCTATGTGAATACTCTGAAGATGTGAATACTTAGTAAAGAAATGAAGACTGAACACTTTGTTAGTTGAAACCTCTATATAATGGAATTATAATTGTTTAATAATAAAGACTGTATTTTAGGCCGGGCGTGGGGGCTTACGGCCTGTAATCGTAGCACTCTGGGAGGCCCAGGCGGGCGGATCGTTTGAGTTCAGGAGTTCGAGACCAGCATGAGCAAGAGCAAGACCCCCGTCTCTACTAAAAAAATAGAAAGAAATTGGCTGGACAACTAAAAGTGTATATATATATAAAATTAGCCGGGCATGGTGGCACATGCCTGTAGTCCCAGCTACTCGGGAAGCTGAGGCAGGAGGATCTCTTGAGCCCAGGAGTTTGAGGTTGCTGTGAGCTAGGCTGACACCATGGCACTCTAGCCCGGGCAACACAGTGAAACTCTGTCTCAAAAAAAAAAAAAAATAAAGACTATATTTTAAAAGTGTCCTGTAACTATATGACAGCATTGATCTTTTTATCTTCTAATGATGTCTGAAATCTGTGTGGTACCATCTTCTTAATTATTCATGATGAGAATTTTAACCACTGAGTAAATTCAGTTTATCTGCTTTTCTCTAAACACTCCTTTTAGTCCATCTTTTGTTTTTCTTCATGTTAGTCAAAATTAGCTCTTCCAGATTCAAATGAAGAAACTTTTTTCAAATCAGCTTTGTATAAGTAATATCTATTTTGTACATTTCAAATGGAGTTATGCAGAAATCTTTCAGCATGACTACTTTCCTGTGAACTTTTTCGTTAATGTATTAGTTTCCCTTGTTATATTTTATATCTACTCACATCTCTCACTTGGTTTCCCTGGCAATAACAATCCCACTCTATTTACAAAATCAATCTAAGACCCTGGAATTTGGACAAAGCAAGATTTCCAAGTCTCCTTTCCCAATTAATGGTTGAACATTGTGATATATTCTTGCCTATTCTATGTATTTTGTTGAATTTGGTTGTTATCCAAAATCCTCTGCACACCTTTCCAAATTCCTATTTTTTTGCAGTTTCTAAGGTTGGTACTTCAGGGTTTTCAGGGGTCTAGGAAAACAAGCAATCCTAATGTAACTCATTTGTATGCAAATAATAACCTATATGGTTATTCCTTTTGTCTGAGTGAATTCTTTTTCTTTAATTTCAGCGTATTATGGGGGTACAAATATTTAGGTTATGTAGGTTGCCTTGTCCCCCCCTCTCCCTCAGTCAGAGCTTCAAGCATGTCCATCCCCTAGATGGTGCGCATTGCACTCATTATGTATGTATATACCCATCCCTTCCTCCCCCCTCCCATCTGCCCAACACCCGATAAATGTTATTCCTATATGTGCACTTAGGTGTTGATCAGTGAAATCAATTTGCTGGTGTGAGTGAATTCTTAAACACATAATCCATTGCATAATTTTCCAATTGTCAGAAGATAACTATAACTATATTTTCAGGTATTAACTAAAGCATTAAAACTTTTAATCATTTTCTCCCTTTCTTGTTGCCTACCAATTCTGCCCATAGGCATTGGGAGCCTGGAAATGGAGTTTGTAGCCTTCCAGACCGGCTTACAGCACAGAGTACAGAAAGACTGGTATGGGGCTGAGAGATATGAGACCTAAGCAATACTTAAGACTTGCTCTCCATTGTGTCCTCAGCACTCAGCAGAGTTCCTCTTTAAATGAGTGAATCTGGAAATTGAGTCAACTTGTTCTTTTGTATTATTAAAATAAATCAAAATTTCTTGACACTTAACTACTGGAACCGAAAGCATTTGCATACCTGCTTCTAGAAATACTAGTCTTTCCCTATTTCTAAACAAGTTTTATATTTACAACCATTCATTCAACAAACCCAACTGTTTATGTCATGTTTGTGCTTAGACACTAAGAAATTAAAGATGAACAAGATGCTGCCTTTGCCCATGAAGAGCCTGAGAACCACTTTCTATTTTGAAATGCTACATTTTCATTTGTGGTAAGCTGGTCATTTCTTACCACCTCCACCGCTGCCATCCTGATCCAAGCCACTATTGCTCTCCCACGATTACTACAGAAGACTGCAAATGAATCTCTGTCTCTACTCTTACTCCCTTTAGTCTCTTCTCAACATTCATAGTAACCCTTTTAAAATCTAAGTCATTTCAGGACAAGAAGTCTGTAAAAGAAAAAAATTAAAAAAAAATTAAATTCTAAGTCAGATCACACACACTATTCTTCCACTCTTAAAACCATGCAATGGTTTCCATTTTCACCAAAATTAACAGCACAAGCCCTTACAAAAGTGGACAAGGCTCAACACAGTCTGGCTTCCCATTAACCTCTCTGACTTCACTTCCTATCCCTCTCCCCCAGCTCACTGTTCCAACCACACTGGCCTCTTTTTTTCTTGAATACACAGGCAAATACCCATTCACGGCCTCTGCTCTAGCTATTTCCTCTTCATAGAATAATCTAGTTTGCTAACTTCCTTACCTCTCTTTAAGTCTCCACTCAAATGCCATTCTTTCAATAAGGTCTATTACAACCACTTTATTTGCTTATTTTTTAAGACTTTTATTTTTATTTGTGTGTATATATATATATGTATCTTTTTATTTCAGAATATTATGAGGGTACAAACGATTTGGTTACCTAAACTGCTTTCTTACCGTTTGAGTCAAAGCTGTAAGTGGGTCCGTCACCCAGAGAGTGTGTATTATACTCACTAGTGTGAATTTACCCGTCCTGTTCTCTCCCCTCCCACCTGCTGGATTTCCTATGAATGTCACTTCCATGTGTGCACATAAGTATTGATCAATCAGTTCCAATTTAATGGTGAGTACATATGATGTTTGTTTTCCAGCAATCCCACTACTGGGTATTTACCCAAAGGAAAAAAAGACATTCTATAAAAAAGACACCTGCACACGAATGTTTATAGCAACACAATTCGCAATTGCAAAGCTGTGGAAACAATCCAAGTGCCCATCAGTACATGAGTGGATTAATAAAATGTGGTATATGTATACCATGGAGTACTAATCAGCCATAAAAAAAAATGGTGAACTAATACCTCTTATATTAACTTGGATAGAACTGGAGACCATTCTTCTAAACAAAGTATCACAAGAATGGAAAATCAACCACTTTTACTGAATGTACAACCTGTCCTTCACACACTAGCACTCCTGATCCTCCCCTTGGCCTGTTCAGTTTTTTAAAATATCATTTTATTACCTTCTAACATACTTTATGATTTACTTATTTATTAGGTTCATTGTTTGATGACCCCAGCTAGAAAGACAAACTCTAGAAAGGCAGGGGCATTTGTGTGTCTTATTAATTGATGTATCCGAAGCATTTAAAATATCTCCTACCACATAGTAGGTATTTAATAAATAGTTGTGAAACCGCCTTTTGCACAAATCAATAATAGGGTGCAAAGCAAGAACTGTGGAAAGGGCCTAGCTAAAAATAATGATAATAATTAGTAACTGTCCCCCTGCTTGCTTATCTATAATTGCCACTCCAGAGCCACGCAGCTGGTGATCATGAAGATTCTTAACTTCTCCCCATAGCTGGTGTCCATAAAGATTCTTAATTTTCTCCATAGTTAACATCACCGTTTTGAAACCTAAAGGTAGTTTTTAAGATACTTTCCAGGCCCTGCATTCCAGTGAGTTGGTTGAGCCACCCAAAATGGACCAGTGGCCCATACCCAGAAACCTACTCAAATGGAATTGTGACCCCAGGAACAGAAACAACAAAAGAAGATGATTTCTACATTCCTATAAGTTTGCCCCAATTAGCAAACCCAATTGCCTAATCCCTTGCCTGTCAAACTACCCTTAAAAACCCTGTCTTCGAAATTCTCAAAGAGGCGAATTTGAGAAATTTCTCCCATCTCCCCGCTTAGTACTATGTGAAATAAAGACTCTTTCTCTGCCTTATACACCCTGCTGACTCAGCATATTGGCTTCCTCTTGGGCAGCAAGCATATGAACTTGGTTGGGCGGCAACAGTTGTTGAATAAATGAGTGAATATAGCAATGTTATTTGTTCACAGATTATAATCAGACTCAATATTCTAAATAACTGTAGAAGAACACATCACTAGCAACCCTTTTAATATGTGCAGCCTCACTTTCTTGTATCTTCTGGTTTTCCAGAGTGGTTTTCGTAGATTATATTATTGTTTCAACACTCCCTTGACAATAAGAGGATTATGTTTCCTGGTCTTTGGCATGTGTCCTACCTGTTTACTGTAGGACTAGATACATTCATCCCCCATTGATTTTAACCTTGGGCTTGTGACCTCCTTTGGTCAATGAATGTGAGCAGAAGCGGCAGTGTGCTAATTCTAAACAGACTTCACAAGGCATCAATGTTTCTCCACTTGCCAACTGAGCTTCTGCCCTCTACCAAGGGAACAACTGCTCCAGATAATGCTGATCCTCTAGGATGTAACCCTGAGTGAGAAAACCATTAGTACAGATCTCAACCTAAGCTACAGCTTGAGAACAAACCCAGTTGAGCCCAAGAAAGCCTAGTATAGGAACAGCAACCTGCAGACCCATGGATGAGAAATAAGCATTTATTGTTGTAAGCCTTTGAGATTTAGAGCTTACTGATTTTAGCACCTGGATTGGGTTTTTTCTTTGACATTCAGCAGCTAGGTGAATCTAGGACAGATAGATACCTTTTGTGGTGGTTTTAAAATATACCTGCAAAGTCTTTCATATTCCCTCTTTCAAAAGGTGGAGTATAATGCCTCTGCTCCTGAATCTAAGCAGACTTTGTGATTGGTTTCTAAAAATGAAATTGTGGCAAAAGCGATGCTATGCGATTTACAAGGTCAAGTCATGAGAAGGAAAGCTTTTTTCTGGCTCTCACTCTTGAATTACTCACTGTTAATGGAGCTAGCCACCATATCTTGAGGACACTCAAGCAGCCTGTTGACAGGCCAACATGGGGAGGAACTGAGGCCTATTGCTAACAGCCGTGTGACTGAAAGCGCATCTTAAAAGTAGATCCGCCAGCCCTAGTTAAACCTTCAAATGACTGACTGCTGCCTCAGCCAACATAGTGGCTGCAACCTCCTAAGAGATCCCATGCCAGAAGCACTCAGCTAAGGCCCATAGACTAATGAATAATAAACTCGCTACTAAATTCTGAAGTAGTTTGGTATGCATTGATAGATAACTAGTACACATTCTCAAATGGTAACTGATAGGCATCTTGCCAAGTTATAAGGATTAAGTAAGATAAATGTGTAACTTTTAAGATAAATGTGAATGGTCTGTACTATAGCGTACAAATGTGAAACAGTTTTATTTTCCAATTGAAGCCTTCAACCATGCTTTGTTCTCCTTTTCTCTGCATGATATATAGATATGGAACAGCTGGTTCAAAGGATATGTGCACTTAAAATTCTTTACAGCTATTGCCAAAATGCCATTCATATTGGTTGTAATACAAATAGTGATTTTTTTTAGAGCTGGGGGTGGTCTGGCTATGTTGCCCAGGCTGGACTTCAACTCCTGGGTTCAAGTCATCTTCCTGCCTCAGTCTCCAGCTTTGCTGGGACTACAGGTACACACCACCATGCCCAGCCAAATAGTGATTATTGATATCTATTGAGTGCATACTGTGTGCCAGGCATTAAGTGCTTTACCTGAATTACATGTTTTAATCCTCTCAACAAATTTATGAGATAGATATATCATAATCCATCTTTTATGAATGATTAAACTGGGACACAAAAAGAATAACTTGCCAGAGTTTATACATCCAACATTCATACCCATAGAGCTAGGCTCCAAAATTAGTATACTCTACTACTGCCTCTCAACTTGTCTCACTGTGACATTGTACAAGAGTGCCTGTTTCTCCCATAGCCTTGCCAATTGAGTAATGTCAAATGCTTTATTCATTGCTTATTCCATCAAAGTTTTAATTTGAATTTATCATCCATGAATGAGTTTGAATAGTTTTATACTTTTAAATTTTTAAATGTTATTTCTTTTTTGTGACTTGTTTGTGTATGTCCTATGCTTTTTTTTATGTGCTTACTGTTCTTTTTCTTATGTATAGGACGTGTTTGTGTCTGTATGATAGATCTGTTCCCAATATATTAGTATTTTTATTTTGTTGATGGTTTCTCTTAAAAAGTTCATTTAATTTTTATGGTCTTCCATCCATTCTGTAAATTTCTTTATTTTTTAATTTTAAAAAATGTTGTATTGGGCTGGGCATGGTGGCTCAGGCTTGTAATACCAGTACTTTGGGAGGCCAGACAGGAGGATTGCTTGAGACCAGGCATTCAAAGTTATAGAGAGCTGTGCTCATGCCACTGCTGTCCAGCCTGGGTGACAGAGTGAGATCTTGTCTTTAAGGAAACAAACAAAAAATGTGTATTGGTAATATATTCACCTAGTTCAAACATCAATAAATATATACAGTGAAAACTTCTCTCTGTCCTCTGTATTTCCAGTTTCCACACTGATAACCATTGTAAAATTTTTCCAGAGTACCATTTCAGAGTTTCTTTATATTAATACATAAATGAATATATTTTTAATTCTCCTTCTTTTTTACACAAAACGTAGCACTTTTCCACATCTTGCTCTTTTCTTTTACTGTATCTTGGAGATCGTTTCGCATTGAAAAATAGGGTTGCCTTTTAGTTCCTTGGTATTCCATTATACTGATGTACCCTAAATATTTAGCCAGTTCCTATTGATGATCATTTATGTCGTTTCCAGTATTTGGTATTGCCAAACTGTGCAATGAATGTGCAATGAATCATCTTGTATATCCATCATATTGCCCAGTGAAAAGTAAGATTGCCAAGCCAAAGGGTATATGCATATTCTTGATAGATATTGCTATATTGCCTTCCATGGGTATTTTAACCAAGTTATACACCCACCAGCAATGAATGAGACAACTTGTTTTCCAATAGCCTGAACAACAAGTACACATTCACTTAAATTTATGCCAGTCTGATACATGGAAAATGGCAGCTCAGTGTAGTATTATTTGCATTCTCTTATTTTAAGTGAAAATGAGCATCACTACATATATGTAACCGCCATTTTTTGTTTTCTCTCCTTTGAATTGTTTATATTCTGTGCCCATTTATTTTGGAATGTTACTCTTTTGTCTTGATTTCTAGGTACTATTTATATATCAATTGCAAATTTTTCTTCATAATGTGTGTTTCTTTTGCCTTTTCTTATGCAAATTTTTTGCCATGCAGAAGTTTTTCTAATGCTATTATATTTACAAATCTTTTCTTTTATGGTTTCTGAATTTTCAATCATAGTTAAAATGATTTTTCCCACTTCAAGGCAATAAAGACATTTTTTCATGTTTATTTCTAGGAGTTTATGGTTTCATTCTTTACAATTCAATTTTTGACAAATGTAGTTTATTCTAACCTAGAGGTAAGGATCCAATGCTTTTTTAAAAAATGAATACCCACTAGTCCCAATACCACTTATTGAATGGTCCATATTTTTCTTACTGATTTCAAATACCAGCTTCATCACTTAATAAATTATATTAGGTATTTGGCCTATTTCTGGATGTTCTATTCTGTTCTATTAGTCAGCCTACCTTTTCATACATCAGTGCCACATGATTTTAGTAATTCACACTTTGTAATATGTTTTTTTAAATTTTAAATAATTTTATGAAATACATTTCACATGTAAAAATATTTATCAAATATTTAAGAAGTTTAAAGGACAAAGGTAAAATATGCCTACATTTTAAGAAATAGAACATCAATGAGAGATTTAAAGCCCCTTGTATGCCCCCTCCTAATCTTATTCCTTTCCTTTGTCCGTAGATCTAACCACTATCCTGATGTTTTAATGTCCTGAGGACTAGGTCACCCTTTTTTTGCTCTTTTTATTCCCAGAGTTTTTCTGTCTCCTTTTATTTTTCCATATGAACTTTAGACTTAGCTTGTGGAGTTCAAAACGAAATTAAAAAACAACTATTGACACCTGTGAGAACACACATTAAATTTATAAATTACTTAGGAAGCAATGATATTCGTATGATGTTGGTACTCCCATCTAATGTTTTGTCATTTGCTTAAACATATTATATGTCTCAGGAACATAACATTGTCTTGTAAGTTTTGCCAATTTCTTAAGTTTATTCCTGAGTAATCTTTTTATTGATATTGTAATAGGATCCTTTACTTTCATTACATTTTCTAACTTGTTGATGCTTGTATATATGAAAGCTACTGGTTTATATATATTTAACTTTTATGCTGCTACTTCATTGAATTCTGTTACTCCATGTAGTGTTTTAAAAATTGATTTCCTTGAGTTTTTATATAGCCTTCAAACAATGTTACCTCCTCTTTTCCAATTTTTATTTCTCTAATGTCTTTCTCTTGTCTAATTGTGTTGGCTAGTACTAATAATATCATGTGGAATAACAGTAGTATTAGTGGGTTGGCCATATTTTGCCTTTAATTTTGCTTAGTACATTTTCATATGCAGGAGACTCAAATTTTGTATGCAGAAATATTTATTAGACTTTTATTTGTTCCTGTCTTTTAGTGACACTGAGGCTTTTCTACTCCCATATTATTTTTTTCAAATTCTCCCTTGTTTTCCCTATGTATTCATTTGACATTTAGATGTTTAATCACTTTTGAATTTGTTATTCTTTTTTAAAAGTTTTATAACAGCTCTGTTGATGTACAATTAACATTGTATAACATTTCCTCTTTAAAGTTGTGTAATTTAATGGTTTTTAGTATATTCATAAAATGTGCAACCATCACACTCTAATTCTGGAATATTTTCACATCACCAAAAGAAATTTCTTATCCATTAGCAGTCACTCACCACTCCTCTCTCTGCCCAGCTCCTGGCAATCTAATCTACTTTCTGTTTCTAAGGATTTGCCTCTTCTTGACATTTTGGACAAATAAAATCATATAATATGTATCCTTTTGTATCTAACATCTGCCATTTAGTATGTTTTCAAAGTTCATACATGTTGTAGAATGTATCAGTACTTCATTTTTTTATGGCCAAATATAAATAATATCCCATTGTGTGGATATACCACATGTTGTGTATCCATTCATCAGGCAATGGACATGTGGGTTGTTTCCACATTTTGGTTATTATGTTACTATGAACATTTATGTACACATTTTTGTATAAGCATATATTCTCAGTTCTTTTGGGTATATACCTAGGAATGGAATTGTTATATGGTAACTTTATGTTTTAACATTTTGAAACAATGCCAGACTGTTTTCCAAAGTGGCCGCACCATTTCACACTCCCACCATCAGTATATGAGGTTTCCAATTTCTCCATATCCTCACCAGCATTTCTTATCGTCCATCTTTTTGATTATAGCAATCCTAATGGGTGCGAAGTTGTATCACATGTGGTTTCACATACTTACTCTGCACCTGAGAAAAATCTGTATTGCATTGTTGTTTGATGGAGTGTTCTAGAGGTATTCGTTGGGTATAGTTGGTTTACAGTGATGTTCAAGTCTTAAAGTTCCTTGTTGATCTTCTGTTTAGTTCTATTTATTATTGAACATGGGATATTGAAGTTTCCAACTGTTATTTTTGAATTTTCTATTTCTTCCTTCAATTTTGTCAGTTTTTCTTCATGAATTTGGGGCTCTTATTATTAAGTGTATTTATTTTATAATTGTTATAACTTCTTCCTTTTTTTTTTTTTTTAGACAGAGTCTCACTCTGTCACCCAGGCTAGAGTGCCGTGGCATCAGCTTAGCTCACAGCAACCTCAAACTCCTGGGCTCAAGATATCCTCCTGCCTCAGCCTCCTGAGTAGCCGGGACTACAGGCACGCGCCACCATGCCCAGCTAATTTTTTCTATATATTTTTAGTTGGCCAATTAATTTCTTTCTATTTTTAGTAGAGACGGGGTCTCACTCTTGCTCAGGCTGGCTTTGAACTCCTGACCTTGAGCGATCCTCCCACCTCAGCCTCCCAGAGTGCTCGGATTACAGGCGTGAGCCACCACGCCCGGCCCTATTATAACTTCTTGATGATTATTGCTTTTATCATTATAAAATGTTTCTCAAAATCTCTAGTAAATTTTTCAAAAGTCTATTTCATCTAATGTTAGATTTCCATTCCAGTTTTCTTATGGTTGCTGTTTGCATGATACATCTTTTTCTATCTTTTACTTTCAACTTATTGATATCTTTGAATACAAAGTGTGTTTTCTGTAGACAGTTTATCATTTGATATTGGGATTTTTTTCCATTTTATAATCTCTGCATACTGATTAAATTATTTGATTCATTCACATTTAATGTAACTATTGATATATTTGGATTTGTGTCTACTATTTTACTTTTTGTTTTCTATATGTCTCGTGTCTTTTTTGCCTCTCTATTCCTCATTTGTTTTTTTTGTTTGTTTGGGTTTTTTTTTGAGATGGAGTCTCACTCTGTCGCCAGCGCTAGAGTGCCGTGGCATCAGCCTAGCTCACAGCAACCTCAAACTTCTGGGCTCAAGTGATTCTCCTGCCTCAGCCTCCTGAGTAGCTGGAACTACAGACGCGTATCACCACACCCAGCTAATTTTTCTATTTTTAGTAGAGACTGGGTCTCGTTCTTGCTCAGGCTGATCTCGAACTCTCAACCTCAATCGATCCTCCCACCTTGGCCTTCCAGAGTGCTAGGATTACAGGCATGAGCCACCGTGCCCGGCCTTGCTGTTTGTTTTTGTTTGGGGCTTTAAGTGAATATTTTCTGGTATAACATTTTAATTCCTTTAGTGATTTTTTGCATTATATTTTTTTTAAGTTTCTTATTTTCTTAGTAGTCACTGTAGGGCTTACCATATATAGCTTAATTTATAAGAATCAACTTTAGATTTACACTAACTTAATTCTGCTGAAATATAGAAATGTTACTACTATCTAGCTCTATTCCCTCTTCTCGATCGTACTATTAAATATTATATAGTCAGCCCTCCTTATCCTAGAGTTTCACCTTCTCAAATTCAACCAACGAAAGATAAAAAATATTTAGAAAAAAAATAAAAATAACAATAAAAAATACAAAATTTAAAACATATACTATAACAACTATTTACATGGCATTTACATTATATTAGGTATTGTAAGTAATCTAGAGATGATTTAAAGTATAGTAATTCCTCAGTATCTATACGGAATTGGTTTCAACACCCATTGCAGATGCCAAAATCTATGAATGCTCAAATGCTTTACATAAAATGATGTAGTATTTGCATATAATCTACACACATCCTCCCATATACAATCATGTATTGCTTAACAACTGAGAAATGCATTATTAGGCAATTTTGTAGTTGTGTGAACATCATAGAATACACTTACACAAACCTAGATGGTATTGCCTATTGCTCCTAGGCTACAAACCTATACATCATGTTACTGTCTCGAACAATGTAACAAAACACAATGGTAATTGTGTAATAGGAATTTTTTTAGCTCTATTATAATCTTATGGGACCATTATTGTATGTGCAGTGCTATGTTGACTGAAACATCATAACTCAGTGAATGACTGTACTTTAAATCATCTCTAAATTATTTATAATACTTAATACAGTATGTAAATTCCATGTAAGTAGTTGTCATAGTATATTTTTTAGAGAATAATGACAAGAAAAAAGGTCTGTACATATTCAGTACAGATGCAGCCATCCATCTTTTTTTTTTTTTTTGATATTATTGATCTGCGGTTGGTTGAATTTGTGGATATGAAAACCACAGACATAAAGGGTTGACCAAGTGTGGGAAATTGTGTAAGTTAATTGCAAATACTATACCATTTTAAGTAAAGAACTTTACCATCTACAGATTTTGGTATCCACAGGAAGTTCTGGAACCAATCCCCTGTGGATACTGAGTATACACAAGAAAAAAAAAAAGAGAGAGAAAACATATATATTTACGTTTGTGATATTAACCTTTTTATTTCTTTGTTTACTATTTCTGGTTCTCTTCATTGTTTCTGTGGCTTTGAATTACCATCTGGTGTTAAGTCTTTAGCCCAGTATGGTTTTGTTCCCACCCATTTCCTTTATGCTGTTACTAGGAAATATATTACATTTCTACATATTTAATATTATTGGCCCAACAATGCATTTATATACATATTGTTTTATACAACTTCTTCTTAAATTAGTTAAGAGAAAAAAGGAGAATAAATGTGCATTTATACTTTTATAATTATATAATTACCTTTACCAGTGTTCTTTGTTTTTTTATGTGGATTTGAATTATTCTCTGGGATCATTTGCCTTTAGCCCAAAGAACTTTCTTTAGTATTTCTTGTGAGGTATATTTGCTTAGTACCAAATTTTCTCCATTAAAAAAAAAAAATCTGGGGAATGTTCATCCTGAAGACTCTCATGTATACACATTAAATTAAATAAATTTGTATGTCTTTTTGTCTAATTAATCTGCCTCATGTCAGTGATTTTTCAGCAAACCGTAGTGGGGCAAGAGCCTGTAGTCCCAGCTACTCGAGAGACTGAGGCAGGAGGGTTGCTCGAGCCCAGGAGTTTGGGGTTGCAGTGAGCTATGACACCACCGTACTCTAGCCCGGGCAACAGAACCACACCCTGTCTTAAAGAAAGAAAGAAAGAAAGAAAAAAAGATTGGGATTTGGAGTCAAAAGCTAAGGGTTTAACTAAAGAGATGTAATGTTAAACATTAACATTAGGGGAAGATGGGTGAAGGGTGTGTGAGAACTCTATCTTTGCAACTTTTTTATAAGTCTAAAATTATTCCAAAATAAAAGGGTTACTAAAAATAAAAGTTCAGAGTTTAAGCCTTGCCTCTGATGCTTCGATTTTCTAAGCCTTAAGACTCATTTGTAAAATGGGGTAATGATAATGACCACTTCCCTGTTTAGTTGTGGGGATGACCAACTGTGGTTAAATAATGGACACACTCAGCAAACAGTGAAGCACCCAGCCAATGCTGGTCGCTATTCCAAGGGAGAGTCTCACAGGTGTCAGAGGGAAGCAATAAGGCAGAAAAAGTGTTTAGAGTGTAAGCACTGGTTAACGGGCAACACCAAAGGCCCATTTATTATAAGACATCAGTGGAGCTCTATGTTATCTTTCGGAATTAAAACACAGATACCAGATCTTTCAGGCATGGTTTTAGCAGTACCATTTATTACATCATTAGGAGGGCTTAGCAGCCATCTAAAAGAGAATAAATAAGAGGGACAGGGCTCCTAAGAATAGGAAAGTGGTAAACAAACAAAAGGGAATGCAGCAGCTTCAAAAACCTAAATTTTCCTCTTAGGAAGTCCCTGGACCATAGTCAGTAATTGTTTGAAACAAGTTTAATGGAGACAGGAAGAAAAAGGCATTTTCTAGCCTTACCCTACCCCACACGACTTGGCCAGTGATCTGGAAAACTTGGTCATAGCAAAGACTAGACTAGTTCAGTCACTGTATGGATCTTCTGATGGCGGATGAGGTTGCAGTGGCGATTAAAGCTTTTCCCACATTTAATGCACTGGTGAGGTCGCTCCCCTGTGTGGCTTCTCTGATGCTCAATAAGAAATGAACGCCGACTATAGCTCTTACCGCACTGGCCGCATTGATAGGGCTTTTCTCCCTTGTGGATTCTCTGATGCTGGATGAGACCTGCACTCTGACTGAAGGCCTTCCCACACTCCTTACAGTGGTACCGTTTCTGTATATTGTGGATTCCTCGGTGATTAAAAAGACCAGAACTCCGACTGAAGGTTTTCCCACACTCATTACATTCGTAGGGTCTTTCTCCTGTGTGAATCCTTTGATGTCGAATGAGACCTGAGCTCTGAGCAAAGATCTTCCCACATTGACCACATCTGTGTTGCCCCTCTCCTAAGGGGTTTCCCCACTGTCTCTCTATCAGACCCTTACATTCACCAGCTTCTCCATGCTGGGGATCCTGGTGTGGTATCTCCCAGGTCTGTTCATGAAAATTCCCATATGGTTCTACTATCTTAGGACAGTCTTTCCTTAGCACCAACTCTCTGTCCTCAGTCTTGGTCATTTCATCTGAAACAAAAAAAGACTAGGTAAACGTCACTTGTTTCCTGGGCCTATGGGAAGGTGACTGTGTCTACAAAAATTTATCATAGAATAGGAAGGGGGTCAAAAACAGAAGGGCTAGTGTGGTACCACCTTCCCTAAGTAATGAGGGAAGTTTGCCCTCTTTGACAAAATGTAGCACAGTCTGTCCCTATGTAGACTTAGGCTGGGATAATTTTTTATACTTCTTCATAGGGAGGAAAGGGTAAAGATCAGGGTGGCTTATCTGGAGTTTACCCTCAGAACTCTCTCTCTCTTTTGAGGTAAGGAGCCTCAAAGTCACCCTTTCCAAGAAGTTACTTCATGTATTTATTCATTCATTCACTTCTGAAACAAGTATTAAGCTTCTACTCTTTTAGGTG
>CAUYPO010117886.1:0-15178 GCA_963574435.1 Cheirogaleus major | reverse complement strand
GGCGCGTGGCCAGGAGGTGCGGGCGCGTGGCCAGGAGCTGCGGGCGCGTGGCCGGGGCGCGTGGCCAGGAGGTGCGGGCGCGTGGCCGGGAGGTGCGGGGCGCGTGGCCGGGGTGCGTGGCCGGGAGGTGCGAGCGCGTGGCCGGGAGGTGCGGGGCGCGTGGCCGGGAGGGGCGGGCGCGTGGCCGGGAGGTGCGGGGCGCGTGGCCGGGGTGCGTGGCCGGGAGGTGCGGGCGCGTGGCCGGGAGGTGCGGGCGCGTGGCCGGGGCGCGCGGCCGGGAGGTGCGGGGCGCGCGGCCGGGAGGTGCGGGGCGCGCGGCCGGGAGGTGCGGGGCGCGTGGCCGGGAGGTGCGGGTGAGGACGGACCGGACCCGTCGCCCGCGCGTGACTTGGCCGGCGGCCGGGCCGCGTGCGGGGCTGGGAGCGGCGGCGCGGGGGGAGGCGGCGAGGGAGCCCCAGCGCGACACGCGCGAACAGCGCGTCCTTTGTGGCGCCGGGCGCGCGGGCGCGCGAGGGCCGCTCCCGCGTCGTGTGCGCGCCCCGATGCACGCGCCGCGCGGGCCCGGCCGCGCCCGCCGCCCCGGTACTGCGGGCCGACGGCGACACCTCGTGGCCGTCTGCGGAACTGCGGGCCGCCGGGCGACGGCCGCTTCCGGACGGGACCCGCGCAAAGCGCTCAGCACAGAGCGGCCGTCCGGAACCCCGGGTGACAACCGCAGTTAATTACCTTCACGGTCAGGGAGGGGGGAAAACACAAAACGAGGTTCAAAAACTGGGTAGGGCTGCCAAAGACTGGGCAGCTGATAATTTTTTAACATAAGTATGTCTCAGGGGACATACCTACCATTTTTAAAAATCACTCATTATCTGAAATTCACATTTAAGTGGGGATCCCGTGGGATTTGGGGGGGATTATTTTTATAAATCAGACAGCCCTATAACTGGGTGACTTTGGACACAGAGTGTCACCTCTCTGCTTCTGTAAAATAAAGACAGCGACAGTTTGTCTCTACATGTATATGACCATAGCAGCAGGACTGTTGTGCACATTAATAAATGAAGGATATGGGTAAAGAATTTAAAGAGGACCAAGGTCGCAGCCAGCGAGGTTACAGTTGTCACCCTACGTGCAGAGATTGGGGAAGAAATGGCCAAACGTAGTAGAGAAATCCAACAGCCACTGAGTTTAACATGAGTGATTCAGACGGCTGCGCCCCAGCCTTTGCACATGCTGTGCCCTGGCCGGGATAGCCCCCCTCCCCTGGCCGACTCCTGAAGGTTCTCTCGGACGCCCTCCCTCCCTGTTCCTGATCCCATCGCGCACTTCCTCGGAGCTGTCACCCACCCTCTGCGTCATCTCAGACCCCTGCCCGCCAGCCTGTCGTCGGCCTACAGAGAGGGGGTCGTACCCCTCTTCGCCGGGCCTGGCACGTGTGGGTATCTGTGGCGTGGGTGAACGCATAGAGACTGTGTGCCTCGTATCTCGTGGCGCTATGTAGGGGCATGAGGGTGGGGTGGGTCTGCCCTGCGGCTCCTACCGCAGCCCTGGCGTCTAGCAGGCACCTAACAAGACTGGTTTAATTCACCTGAACTGCTGACATTGCTGAGCTGCATGTGTGAACCTCTGCGCCAAACGCTTTAGTTGGGCGTTTTCTCAACTATTAACGCTTCACAGCCACCCAGTGAAGTGGATGCAATTATTGTGCCCATTCTACAGATGAGGAAGCTGAGGCACAGCCACGTAGAGCCCTTCACCCAAGGCGATGCGGCTGCACGTGGAGGAGCCACACTTTAAACCACAGCAGCTGGCTCCGGTGGCCACCCTCCGTGGCAGCTCTACTCAGGGGCTCCTGAATGGGACAGACCTGGGCACGAACACCGTCTCCAGCCTTCTCCCGTGGGTGACCTCAGCAAATCTCTTCTCCTCCCCGAGTTCCAGCTCCCTCTGTTCACACAGTAGAGGCAGTGAAATTACCAACCACACAGGGGGTGGTCAAGAATAGAAACTGTTCCTGGGAAATGTACACAGCAGGTGCTCAATAAGTGACGATCTTCCTGGTTGTCACCAAAGCCCTGGGAAAGAGTAGAGAGGGCCGCCTCTGAGGGCCACGCATTTGCTAAAGAACACTTTGTGGTTGCTGATTCCTCATAGAGACGGAAAAATAGCTGGAGAGACTTCCACCAAGATTTTTCCAGAAATCGGTGCCCCTGCAGGCTGCGGGGCGGGGGAGGCGTCCGGGGCACCCGGAGTCCCAGCCCACAGGTGCAGTCCGGGAGACAGGCGTGGGCAGGGATTTCTTCAGGGCCGCGGCTGAGCCCTCGGCCCACCCGGCCCCTGGGCTCCTGCAAAGGAGAGAAGGTGGGATGGAATGGAGGGGGCTTTGGGGGCTTGAGGCACAGTGGGGGTGACGTCTGTCCCAATCACGACACCCTCTGCCCCACCCTGCCCTGCCGCCCGCCAATTTCTGTCAATTTGCTCTTCCCACCAAAACTTCCGCTGGTTTCTTACCTCATGCATTCCTTATCCGTGCATTTATTAGATGAATTCCCACTGGCTGCCTGCTATGCGCCGGCACCGCCCATTCTTGGCAGGAAGAATGCAGGGGCAGACGAGCAGACAGGGTTCCTGCCCTGGCGGAGCTCACAGTCGAAGGCGGGGATGGCGGGTGCGGCGGGTGGGGACAGACACTGAACGGAAAATAGATAATATTACTAGATGATGAGATCGGAGCAACGGGAGAGCCGAGGGGGCTGTGAGCGCTCAGAGAAGCACCTCGCCCACCTGGGAGATCAAGGAAGGCTTCCTGGAGGAGGCGAGATGAGAAGAATGAGTGGAGGTGAGTCATGCAGGTGAGGAGGGTGGAATGTTCCAGGGAGGAACTGTGACGCAAATGTCCCAGAGTGGGACGGAGTGACTGCGGAGGCTGCAGTGAGCACTGTAAGAGATGAGGCTGCTGAGTTGAGCAGGGCCAAGGAGGGCCTTGAAGGTGTTGGTGAAGATTTATGGGTTTTGCAAGGGCACTAGGGAGCCACAGAAGGTTTTATGCAGGTGGAGTGGCGTAGTCAGATTTCCCACAGCACTAAATACAAACCTCTCTGCCTGCGCCCCTCCCAGCTAGTATGACTCTACTAGTGCCCCCCGCTCTCCTTAGCCAGACTTGTCCTGCACCCCAACACTATGCTCTCTCCTGCCTGCATCTTCCACCTGGACACACTCACCTTGGGCTGCAGCGGGGCAAAATGAAACCAGCCCCAGGTCTGGACCAAACAGACCAAGCTTCAAACATGGCCCCTGTGGCCTCCAGGCCATGCGGATCAGGCCCCTGACCTCTCTGAGCCCCAGGTTGCTCCTCTGTAAAACGGGGGTAATCTGTGTCCACCTCACCAAGTTACTGTAAAGATTAAATAAGGAGCGTCTTGGAAGCACCTGGCCCTGACACCCACCATTTTCCTTTCTCCATCCAAGAAGTATGCCACCTCCTCCAGGCAGTCCTCCCTCGCTTCTCCAGCCTTCTGAACACGAAGAGCACTCCCTGTCTCCTCCCCCTTGGTAACACCCACGGAAAGGAGTTAGATGTTGAGAGTGAGTCTTCCCACAGCAGTGAGAAACCATCTGGGGTCGGAACCCAAGGGTGCTTTCCAAGCAGAGCCCTGGGAGACTGTCCGCCCAAGGACAGGACAGCTCTTCGAGACAGGGGAGAGCAGATAGACAAATGGAAGGGCTCTGGAGAGCTGAGCGTGGGGACACCAGGTGCCCATGTCCTGGGGTTGGATCAGGGTCTGGGAGATAAAGTAGCCCCCACTGCACAGTGGGGAACACATTCCTCCATCCTCCCGATGCTGCCGAAGGGCCCAGGCCTCAGCAGTGATGGGGTGGGCTTCTCAGACAGCAGAAGGACCGCGCCCCGGGACCCTGAAGCCACCCCACCCCAGCAGCAGGGTCCCACGTGTCTGTAATTCCTGCTCCCAGGAAACCGGGCTTCTCACCCCACCCCAAACACGTCTCCCGCTCAGACCCCCGCCCACCTTCCCGCATCCCCGCAGCCCCGGTAGGCCAGCAAGGGGGGTACGCCCCAGGGATCCAGCGGGGCAGGAACACCACTGCAGAGGGCTGGGCGACCTGCCGGCCCCAGACTGGCCACCGCTCCTAGATCTTGTCCTCAAGGGCACCTCAGACTCCTCACCCCTTTCCCTGAGCACTAGTCTCTTCCCTGCACGACAGTGGCCCCCAACTCTGAGTCCAGTAATGTCGACATGCCCCCATCCAGTGTCAAGAATCTGGTGGGAACATCAGCAACCACAGCTACCAGGAGCACCCACTTAGCTCCATTAGAAATTCCCCAATCTTATGGATAAAGAAACCGACCGAGGAGCCGTAGTCACTGGCCCAAGCCCAGGTAGGGGCCCAGCGCTAATTGGCACACTTTACCTAAAATGCTCATCTTATCCTCATCGCCGCCTTGCGGATAATCACCCCCATTTTATGGTAGAGGAAATTGAGGTTCAGAGAGGGAAAATAACTTTCACAAGGTCACACAGCAAGCTAAAAGGAGGGCTGGGACTTGAACCCAGTTCTCTGGATGCTCTTAAAATTGCTGGAAGAATTTCTAGAAAGGGCAAAAAGGAGGAGCCAGGTGTCCCACCCAGACCAGCCTCCATCCTGCACCGTGAAGACACCTTCCTTCACTCTGCCTGGAGAAAGAGGCATTCCCCCCTTTTAAAGGTGGATTTCCCCTCCAGCTCCTTCCTACTCCTCCCCCGCCCCAGCACCCTCTCCTTCCCTCAGCTGCCTCCCTCCCCCCTCTCTCCCACTCTCCAGCACAAAGAGTTGCCAAGGTAACCGCATTGCCAAGACTCCCTCTTTGTTTGGGACCATGGGAGGAAATGCATAAGCCAAGTGGCTGCTCACTGACCCCTGATGGCCCCCACGGGGAGGGGGGGCAGCCCTAGACCACCCCTTCAAGGCCCCTCACCCCACCCCTCCCATTTCAGCGAACTACACCCTAGCAGCAGCTCCAGGTTGCAAACTCCAGGTCCCAAGGTGCAAGAGGCTGGGGGCCTGCAGGAAGTGTCTTGGAATATCACTTCCTGGAGATACTGCTGCTAGAAACACTGAGGGAGCAGGTATGACAAAGAAAGAACACACTGTGTGCTTGGCCCTGGGCTGGACACTGTGGATGGTTCAAAGAATAACATCCACTATTGTGCCTGACACTGCAAAGCCCTCGGGTGGCACTGAGAATCACACCTACTAAGTGCATGTGCCTTTACTAGGGCACAGAGCACAGCCCCCACTGTGTGCTTTCCTCTGTGTTAAGATGATGGACAGGTGTTGGCGATGATATGGGTCTAAGAAGGATCCAAAGAGAGGCAGGTATTTGAGCTGAGCCTTGAAAATCCAATTCAGATACACAACGAATATGGGCTGGAGGAATTGGTCAGGGGGACACCGTTGCTGAGTGATTATGTACTGGGCAGGTCAGGTGGGTCCCTTCCTTTAAGCAGCAAAGTCAAGATTTGAAGTCAGACCCATCTGATTCCACGTTCCCTTCCCCCTGCCATGGTAACTGATGATGTCCCAGATATTGGAGTCTCCATCAACCTGAGGCCTTGAACAATGGAGACGTGCACCAGAGCCCTTGCCAGCCTGCAGTGGACGTGGAACATAAGCAAGAAATCAACATTCATTGTTTTGTGCCATTAAGACTCAAGCCACCCTGAGATTTAGGGGCTGTTTGTTATTGCAGCATATGTCAGTCCATTCTGACTGATACATCTTCAATCTGAACCAAAATCCCAGGGCTTGCTCTCATTGGCTAGATTGCGTCTTGAGTCCCATCACTGAACCAATCACTGTAGGCTGAGGGCAGGAGTGATCTGATTGGCTCAGGCCTGGGTCAGGGGCAGTAACTACCTCCAGAGATGGGGGCAGAGGAGTCAGCCACACTCATGCTGGTGGGCTGGGCATGGCAGAGGTGGCTCTGATCCAGGCAAATGGATCCCAAAAGAGGGGTCCAGCCTGAAGGCCAAATGGGTTCTTGGCTTTGCACAGGAAAGAACTCAAGAGTGAGCCGACAGAGTCAGGCAAAAGCAAGTTTACTCAAGTAAGCAAAGAAAGAAGGGAGGCTGCCCCATAGACAGGGCAGCGGCTATCTCTCAGAGCAACAGAGAGTAGCACTCTGTGAGTTTCCAGGGTCTTATTTTATACCTTCTATTTAATTTTATGTTAAGCAGAGGGAGGATTATTCATAAGATTTCAGGGAAAGGGGTGGGGAGTTCCTCCTCTTTTGAAACCCTATAGGGTAACTTCCTGGAGTTGCTCTGTCATTTGTAAACTATCCCGGCACCGGTGGCAGTTTCTTTTACTATGCTAATTAATACATTATACGTGGTGTGTAATTAGCAGGGAGGGTCACCTGAGGTCCATTTTTGTGGCCATCTTGATTCTAGCTGGTTTGGGCCGGTTTCTCTGCTGCCTCCTGTTGTATCCGAGACCTTAGTTTGGGTCCTGTGACTCCTTATCGAGCAGGGCCTGCTGGTTCCCTGTCTCAGCTCCTCAAGGAAATCGGGGTGCTGCCACCACAAAGGGGAGCAGTTGCTAAAGAGGTGAAAGCGACAGGTGTCCAATTCCAGGGCCTTGTGCCTCCGGACGCCACGCAAGAGGTTCCTACACCGCACGAGAGATGCGTCCTCGGGCTCCTTCTTACAAGTCTCTGAAATTTGCCTGGGAGAACATTCTACTGAGCTCTGCTAAGTGATGTTGCATCTTCCCTAGGTCTCAGGAAGTCCTTTGGTGGCTGGGAGGTCTCCCAGGCAGGTCGTCGGCTTTCCCCAGGAAGGGAGAGGGGACCAGGCTGGGGTAGGGGAGTCTGGGGGAGAAGGAACGAATGGTCAGCTGGCCCCCAGCTGCCCTGGGAGAGGGAAGGGGCTGGACTTGCTCAGAGCAATAGCTAGAGACCGGCGTGGGCAACCTCATGGCCTTCCTTCTAAACCCTAGATCTTTTCCCATCACTTCTCTCCTTAAAACCTTACAAGGATCCCTGCAAACTGCAATCGCCATTTATTGAGTGCCTACTATGTGCCGGGCACTGCACAAAGCGTTATTCTCCCATTATTCTCCCTGAGAACCTCACGAGCAGGTATTAGTTTCACTCCATTGTAAACATGAGCAAATGAATGCTCAGAATCACAAGTGGCCGACCCAAGGCCACAGAACTCAAAACGGTTTTCGCAGTCTTTATCACTTTCATACACCTTTAAAGAAAAAAAAAAGTTATAGAAAATGAAAAAATATTGGCCAGGCATGGTGGCTCATGCCTATAATCCTAATCCTAGTACTTTGGGAAGCCCAGGTGGGAGGATCACTTGAGGCCAGGAGTTCAAGACCAGCCTGAGAAACATAGTGAGACCCCGTCTCTGCAAAAAAGAAAAATTAGCCAGGTGTGGTGGCACATGCCTGTAGTCTCAGCTACTTAGGAGCCTGAGGCGGGAGGATCACTTGAGCCCAGGAGTTTGAGGCCAGCCTGAGCAACATAGTGAGACCCCATTTCTACAAAAAATCAAAAAATTAGCGGGCGTGGTGCTGCGTACTATATTCCCAGCTACTCGGGAGGCCGAGGCAGGAGGATCGCTTAAGCCCAGGAGTTGGAGGCTGCAGTGAGCTATGATGACACCACTGCACTCTAGCCTGGGCAACAGATTGAGACTCTGTCTCAAAAAAAAAAAAGAAAGAAAAGAAATTTCCCTTTACTTGCCACGCCCATTCCACCTATCCTAAGAAAGCACCATTAACTCTTGTTGCGTATCCATCCCGAACTCTTTCTGTGGCCAAGTAAGAGGTCTGAGCACTGATCACGTGCCCAGAACGTGCCGGGGCATCACAGTGATTTTCAGAGACATGGGTTCTCCGGGTATTCAAGTTGCCGCGTCATTCCATGTGGTTTTTTACAATCTTAACTACTCAGGGTGTGGGGACAAGGGACAGAGAAGTAAGAAGTTCGTATGAAAACACCATAGACTAGGTCCCTTCCTAGCTCCGAATTCTCCAACAACCCCCTCCTCACCTGGAGGAAAACCAAAGTCCCTACACGAGCCCAGAGGCCCTGCACGATCCTTGGTCACATTGCCAACGCCGACCCACCACCTGCCACCATCCCCTCGTGCCCCCTCCAGCCGTACCCCATTGCTCTGAAGCACCCCCACGTGTCCTGCCTCGGGGCCTCTGCACCTGCCGTTTCTGCTCCCGAAACACCCTCCCGCCAGACACCCCCGCGGCTCACATCCTCACCTGTGTTAAACCTTTACTCAAACGTCTCTTTTCCCTGATCCAACTTGACTGCCCCCCAATACTCCTCATCCCTTTTACCTTCTACGTGTTTCCTCTTAGCATCTGATACCCTCCAACATGCTATAAAAATCTTAATTATCTTTTCATCTTCCCCCACTCACTAGAATGCAGCTTCAGAGAAGTCGGGAATGTGTGTCTCTTTTGTTCACAGCCAAATCCCCAGGGCCTGAGAACAATGCCTGGCACACAGTGGGCGCTTAATAAATATCTGTCGCATGGCTACATTAACGAAAGGGGGCTACAGTCAGCAACGTGGCTCAGACGTGCCTGGATTTTTTTTTTTTTTTTTAGAATATGTGTGTCTCTTGCTTTTTGAAGCCAGCATGCAGCGCTGTGAAATTTTAAAAGACGTGTGTGCACAAGGAGGAATGGAGGGTGGAGAGGGACTTTCCTCCAAAGCTGTTTTCTCCAGCTACCCCTTCTCCGTTCAGCCAGAAGGACCTCAAATCAGAAATCTTCGACCCTGCCTCTAATGGACCTCCCGTCCACTGCATCTACCAGGAGCAGGTACCCTAGAAAGCTGGAAGCCAAAAGCAGGAGCCCTTGGTTCACGCTGCCGCTGCCCCTGCGGACTCAGTTCTCCAGGTATGATTTACGCCCGTGGCTGAACTTCATTCTCTACTCTTTGGATTCTACTTTGGATTTTTTTTTCTCCTTGGCCTTTTCCTGGGTCAATGCAGTCTTGATATTTGATTTACTGTTAACAGTATTGACTGCATAGGATTGAGCCAAGAAATGGAAGAAATTGCTTTTTTTTTCTTCCTATCTCCCGGTTGACAACTCAGTCTTAGCGCCGGGCTGGCCAGGCTCTGGGAATGGGAGACGCGCCAGAGGGAACAGGGTTTTTGTGCCTCTGCAGCTGGAAGGCGACTCTGGAAAGGAAATGAGAGGTTGGCACCCAGAGGGTCCCTGCGCCTGCCCACCATGCAAGTGTTCCCTCCTAAGTATGACAGCGAGGTGGGGGGGGGGGTTAGGAGCACCAGCTTCAGGGTCACCCAGCCTTGGGTTAAGCTGTGTGGCTTTGGGCAAGTCACTTAATCTCTCTGAGCCTCAGTTTCCACATTCATAAGATGGAGGTAATAATATCCTCCTCACAGGCAGACTGTAAAACGGTCATGCATGAGAAACACTTTGAGTCAAACCTGTGTCCTTCTAGGAGCACAGTTTATTGTACCTATCGCTGTCACCATCGTCACCATCATCATCAGAATCATCACTCTATTATTGTGTCCAAATAAAGAAACGATCCCTCTCTCTATTCCATGAAATGGACGAGAGAAGCCTAGAGACTTCCTAATATTTATTTATTTATTTATTGTGGTAACATATATGTAACAAGGCATTGACCACTGTAGCTATTTTTAAGTGTACAACCATCACCTCCATCCATCTCCAGATATTTTCATCTTGCAAGACTGAACCCCTGAACCCATTAAACACTAACTCCTCATTTCCTCCCCCCACCCCACCCCACCCTGCAGCCCCTGGCAACCACCATGCCACTGTCTGTCTCTATGAATTTGACTACCCCAGGTACACCCTATGGCTGGAACCATGCAGGACATTTCCTTTAGTGCCTGGCTCATTTCACACGGCAGAATGTCTTCAAGGTTCATCCCTGTTGTAACGCGTGTGAGGACTTCATTCCTTTTTATGTCTGAATAATATTCGGTCATATAGCTACGCCACGTTTTGTTTATGCATTCCCCTGTGCATAGACACTTGGGTGTCTGCCACCTTTTGGCTACCATGCATAATGCCACTACGAACAGAGATGATGACACTCCCTCTTCTCCGCCATATAGGTTGAGACGGATGCAAAGTGGTGTCTGCGATCTCTCCCCCGCTCCCCGGTCAGCGACATCCCATTGGTGGCAGGAGATCAGCCCGGTGGGAATGTGTACGCCACGGATCCTGGCAAGTGCTACAAACCAGGGCTTGATCGTTTTGTGGGTTGTCTGGATTTAAGGAAGTGATGTCAAAAAAAGTTAATAAACTAGATTAAACTGAAGGTTTTGATGTGTCTATAGCCATTATATTGTGAATACCACAAACCATTGAGGAAATGCCCTTTCAGTATCTGAAAGCCATTTCAGACTTATAAACCCATTACTCAACTTATAATGGTTCAATTTAGGATTGTTCTGACTTTACAATGAAGTAAAAGCGATACGCATTTGTTATACTCAACTTATGATGGGGTTGTGTCTGGATAAACCCATCACAAGTCAAAAATATTGTAAGACAAAACGCACTTACGATACTTGACTTATGATGTATATATAAATTTTTTTTGTGGCCTGGGACATGGTGGCAGAGAATGCGCATGGTGTCCTGGCCCTTGACTTGTATATTTTAAACTTATGAAAGGTTTATCTGGACATAACCCTTTTGTAAGTCTAGAAGCGTCTGTGTTTGGTTCAGCTAAGAAGTTGCTCACGTCGCTGATGAACAAATGATGTACCAACATTTACCTTTGTTATTACATTTTTGTCCGACTCATTACTGTAAACAAAAACATCAACCAACCATGTGGGGACCACCCTCAGAGAGCCGGTTGTTAAACAGTGATCAGCACACCACGGAGTCATTTTAGTACCTTTCAAATGAAAGAACAACCAAGAACTGTAGCTACCATCGATATTTTCTGCTATTTCTAGAAGCAGAAGCTTTGAGGAAATGTTTCTCAGCTCACATTAGCGAGCCACTGGGGTCGTCTGAGAGGACACAGAGACACTACCCAAAACTGGGCTGGTCTGGCCACATCTCGGATGACTGACAGGAGGAGTAATGGGGCGACGGATCCCAGCTGTGCACCGACTTTATACATGCGCACAGGCAACTGTCCGAGCCGCGGGTTCCTCCTCTGTAAAATACAGGTAAGACGCCCGCCCTGCCTACCTCCCACAGAGGGACGGGGACCGGGTCCAAGGTGGGTGGGAGGGACTCACGTGGACCTAAGTGACGCGCACTCAAGGTAAACGAGCTTAACGGGGAAAGGGGAGATTCATCGGTTCCCAGTATTCGTTTGGATGCTAAATGGTTCAGACACTCAAAGGGAAACTTCTCATGTTTCTTCTTCCTTCCTCCGTCCTTTTCTCAACTCATCATGGTGGCCCTTCTGTCGCCGACTCCGGACACATCTCCCTCACCGGCTGGTGCGCACACTACGAACCTCAGCGCAAAAGGGGCTTCCTGCAGACCCGTCCCGTCGAAGGACTCTCACTGGCCCTGCTTGGGCCAAGTGATGCCTCTTGGACTAATCGCCGTCACCAGAGGAGTTGATATTGTGATTGGTCAGCCCTGGACCATGTGACCACTTCTGCAGCCAGGATGGACAGAGGCTCTTTCTAGAAGAAAGGGCGTGGGAAAACTCTCCAGGGAGGTACGATTTGACGGTCCACGCCGGGAGTTGACTATGTTGGGAAGATTCAGGCGACAAGCAAGAGGGATGAAAATGATTATTCTCAGAATAAAGGGGTGCGGTTGCCTGTGTCTTGCACGTGGACTTGCACTTTTAACGATTGCCTTTGCGCAGTGCACGACAGATGCCGCCGGCCCGTGCTGGAAACCCGCGAGGTCTCTGTGGTCCGGGGGCTGCCCGCGTCTCTGGGCTCCTTCGGGACCCTCTCCCCGTCTCTCACCATGCCCAGCCCCGCCGCACTGCTCTGCCTCAAGGCTGGACTCTCCCCTTCCTCCCCTAAGGAGTTTTCACCGGTGTGTCCTCTTGTCTAGAATGTTCTTCCCGCAACTCTTTAATCCCGACCAACCTTTCCGAGCCGTTTGCGCACGAGCACCGCAGACAGCACAGACTTAGTGTTATACTTCGGCACGGCGCGTGGCACACGGCAGACAGTCGACAGACGCTTCTGAAGTCATCAATAGGTGTCATTCCGAGGGTACACGAGTCCTGAGTTTCCCGCCGCCCGCACACACATCCGCTCATTCATTCGTTCATTCATTCGTTCATTCATCGGTTCATTCATCCGTTCATTGGCAGCTGCACCAGGGCTGGGAGGCAGATGCGCAGCAGCAACCGAGAAGGCGTTCTTGCCTTCGGAAAGCTCCGGGTTTGACGGAGACGTGGGCAGTCCCCGCAGGGTTGTCACGGTGAGCACGGGAGGACGGGGCCGCAGACAGCAGGACCCAACGGCAGCGAGCTCCCCCAGAGCAGGGGGCCCCGAGATGAAAACTGGCAGATTAATGGAAATCAGGTGGATGAAAGAAGACAGGTTTCCAGGGGGCGGGCGCCACAGGGGAGTGGATGGGGGGGGAGGGGGGAAGGGGGAGGGAAGGGGGAGGGGGAGGGAGACCGCGAGGGATCACCGCTTTTGGGAGCACAGGTGTGAGAATCGGGGAGGCCGAGCCTGCGGAGAGACACAGGCTTTTACACCATCACGAGGGGCTGGACTCGGTCCAGGCGAGGCCATGAGACCCCGCTGCAGTGTGTCAGGCGGGGGCACGACGCGGCCACATGGTGTATTGGGAAGAACTCGTCTTCGGCTGCCCCATCACCTTGGAGACACGGGCTAAGAATTAATATCACTTTAAGGGTTTCGATTTAGACAAATTAATGGCTCCATCGTAGGGACAGCTGGGCCCATCTGACAGCTCTCCACCTTTCGAAGTCGGTGTTACCATCATCGCTGACTTTCACAAACCTCACACACTGCGGCCTCCCAGAAGCGTAGACTCCTAGGAGGAGGAGAACCACGCCTGGTGGGCCCAGGAAAAGGGGGCAAAGCCCTCGGCCCTGCGATGACCTACGGACCCCAGAAGCATGGAAGGTGGCGCCCCCGACTCACAGCACTGCGGAGGCCACAGAACTGTGATCCGATGGCATCGCTGGCTGCCAACACACTTGGACTTGGGGGGTCAGGTAGCCTAAGCCCTTATGAAATGACACAGGAATCCTCTGGGGGGGTGGCCTTGTTCTCCCTAAACTCCCTTCCTGCAGGGCCACACCCCCTCCCTCCAGTGGCTGCACCTGTGTACACCTGTCCCCCGACCCGGGACTGTCGTATGGGTCTAGCGGTGGCGCACCGCACCCCGCCGGCCGGCGCGTGTCCGCACCCCGGTCCTGCCTGCCAGGAGGGAGCGTGGGTATTTTCTTAGCTAGCGCTGGTCCTGGAGGATAAACGCTGGGTTTTTCCACCCCTCCCAGGGTGCCAGAGTTCAACTCAATTTTCTCAGATTAAATAAAATTTCAAAGTGTCAGTCGCTGGCAAACGACGAGTTGGAAGGTGGTTGATTTTTCTAACCCGATCGTCAGTCCAATTACAATTTTTAATCTATATGTAGATAATGGTGAACAAAAACCCCATAGAAATGTCAAGAGTGAGGAGGTTATTAGCTTAGTTTTAATTACTGACGATCATTCTCAGCAACTGGAGAGACCAGCAAATCAGGGGAAGCAGGCATTCCTCCCGAAGGGTCCAGCAGGGCCCCTGGGCTGCCGGGGACCCTCCCGGCCCGGGAGTGCGCGTCCCCCGTGCCCGCACTCACCCACCTGACTTCCAGCTACCAAGGCCCCCGGCTGGGCAGAATCAGCCCTGCGCCAGCTGATGCGACGTGACCGCCCTCTTCCTCCCGCGGCGGCCCTCCTGGCTGGGTCCTCCACTGCCTGGCGTCCCCAACATGCCTGGCCTTCCTTCTTTTGTCTTGAGCAAAGCGACACAGGCTCGTTGTAGGAGAAAATGTGGAAAATGAAAAAAGATGAAATAGGTAGGGAAGAAAAACAAAACCTATCCTAGTCTCACCACCTAAAACAACTGCTAAGACTTTGGAGTTTTTCCAGTCTTTTGTGTACGCATGTGTGTCTTATTTTATATACGTACATACATTAAACATATATATAAAAAACAAATATATTTAATATTAAATATCTATAGTAAAATACTTATATTTGAAATAATATAAAATAAATATATTACTATAACATATAATTAATATTATATATTATAGTCTATAATATACAGCTATAATAATATAATATATACACATATAGACAAATTGGAATTATATACAGTACTACATGTGAATTTTTGCACCCTGGTTTTTTTTTACTTAATATCATATCACGCACATTTTTCCAGATCATGAATATTATTTTCAAATATCATATTAGTGGCCGTGTAGTCTGAATACACGTAAGTTTCACTCATCCGCCTCATTTTTACACGTGCAAGGCCAATTCGTATTTTAATAGAGATGTGACAATTGTTCATGTTTCGTATTGCACCCTGGTTTTTCCACGTAACAATAAGTGGTTTTCCATGTTGTTATAAACTCAGTAAGTATCATTTCAGGGAATCATTTAACCTCTACCAAGTATTTTTGAGGATTTCATCTGTGCCGAGCACTGTTCTAAGTGGTAGAGAGCTAAGGATTAGAATACTCTGAGGGTTAGAATGTTCTAGGGTTTCTGACCTTATAAAGCACAGATTTTTATCAAACTGACTATATACACTATTAACAGTAGCCATTCTCATGTTATTGGACATTTGGGTAGATTAATGTTTCTCAAATTTGTATATAAGACTGCCATGGGCATTTTTGTATGTAAACTGTTATCTCTATTTTGAATTATTTCCTTTCCTTTTTATAAATTCCTCCAAATGCAATGAATGTTTCTAAGGTTATTAATTCTTTTTAAGATTCTTAATGAGAACTAGTTTCTACTTAAACAGAGTTTTTAGGGCAAAACTGATCCGTGGCCCAAAACAAATACCAAAAAAAGTCACACACAAAAGTCGACCCTGCAGAGAGCTCTATAAGGACATTAACTAGAAACACAGTGCTGTTTTTAATGTTTCAAAGGTTGCTGGAAGTA
>CAUYPO010117881.1:0-12631 GCA_963574435.1 Cheirogaleus major | reverse complement strand
GTGAGCCACCGTGCCCAGCCTAAGTGTCTTTACTGATAATTACATAGAATTTCCTCCCTCCCTCCCTCCCTCCCTCCCTCCCTCCCTCCCTCCCTTCCTTCCTTCCTTCCTTCCTTCCTTCCTTCCTTCCTTCCTTCCTTCCTTCCTTCCTTCCTTCCTTCCTTTCTCTCTTTCTCTCTCTTCTCATCTCTTCTCTCTTCTCTTCTCTTCTCTTCTCTTCTCTTCTCTTCTCTTCTCTTCTCTTCTCTTCTCTTTCTCCCTCCCTCCCTTCCTTCCTTCCTTTCTTTGTTCTTTCCTTCCTCCCTTCCCTTTCTTCCATTTTTTTTTTTTTTTCAGGCAGCGACTCCCTCTGTTGCCCAGGCTACAGTGCAATGGCGTCATCATAGCTCACTGCAGCCTCAAACTCATAGGCTCAAGCGATTCTCCTGCCTCAGTCTCTCCGGTGGCTGGGACCAAAGACTCATGCCACCATGCCTGGATAATTTTTCTATTTTTTGTAGAGGCAGAATCTCGTTCTAGCTCAGGCTGGTCTCTAACTCCTGGCCTCAAGCAATCCTCCCACCTCAGCTTCCCGAAGTGCTTAGGATTATAGGCATGAACCGCTGCGCTCAGCCCTCTCCTCCTTTTTATACTCAACCTGTCTCTTCCCATCTTTTCCCAAGGTGGATTGTGGTAGATGTGATCTGTGTTGGTACGGTTAGCTGTTCCAAGGTTTTCCTTCTTTTCTTAATAATCTTTCTTGCCTTGTCCAACCTATCTCATTTCATTGAATTTCAAAATTCTAACCTTAACCTAAAGGGCAAGTTGTATGCCCAGGAAAAACAAAACACACCTCATCAGCTGCTCTTTATTACACTTTTGAAAACTAGCAGTCAGTGACCTGTTTTCTCACCAATATTTGATTTATTTCATTCAGAAGAATCACTTTACCTGAGACAGCAATTTTGTGATCAATACATGAGACGACATAGTGATGCTGACTCACTTGCTTATCAAGGAGCTTTTAGGTTTCTGTCAAGGAGAAGGCTGATAATTTCTTTCAACTGACTTTGTAGATTGGTGTCTTTATGGACCTATAGAATTCTACAACTGACTGTACAACATGGTGGTTATAACTTCTATTGAGACAAATCGTCTAACTTTTAGAGTCATAATGTTTAAGTTAAGATCCTCCCTCCACCAATGTGAGCTCTGTTATCTTGGACAATGTTTCTAAAAGTATTCTTAACTTTAGTTTTCTTATCTATATGATGAAGGTTACATGAGTCAATAGATGTGAGATGTTTAGGGAAACACAGTAAATTCCCAATACTATTAATAACTGTGATATTTTACTAATTAGACAAAGATGAGTGTAAAAGTTATGAAAGAAATATGGATAGCAGGAAGGATGAGGGATTAAAGTCAGAAAGATATGAATTAAAAGTCCTGGTCCTGTTATTTTACTAGTAAGGTGACTTTGGGGCAAGTCTCTGTCCTTCGTGTTTCCTCCTCATTAAAATGCAGATAATATAACCCATGGTCAGGGTTTATATGACAATTAGCAATTATATAACAATAACATTTAGTATCATGTGTAATACGTAAAAGATATAAAGGCATCTATTATAATTATTATGCAAGAAATTAGGCTAACCTGAAGAAATCAGGTAGTGAATTATGGATAGTTTGATATTTTTTTCTGTACTATAATCTTGTTTATAAAACTATATTTTAAAAATATTGCTCTGAAGTGATTATATTTATTACGATTTCATAGGTACTTATCTGCTTGCCCAGTAATTGCACATTTCTTCAATGTACTACATGGTCTTAGGGTCTTAATCATCTTTATATCTCTGAGTCTTAACAAAATATCTGATTCTCAGTGGGTGCTCAGTAACTATTTGGTAAATTAAACATAATTCTAATTATGTTGTTATGACTGAGGTGCATATCTAATAGGAAATATTGAGTATTGTCAGAGGTATTTATACACATAGAAAGAATCTTAAAATAGTTTTCGTAAGGAAAATTAAACTAGATGAGATCAGTTAATTATGTATATGATCAACACATTCCTTTTTAGCACTTTGGCATTAGTTATTTGTCTAGTTAGGGAGACAGTAATATCAGTTGTTAAAACTTGAATGTGCATTTTGATTCTTCCTTGTTGTTATTTATGCCACCAAGTTCTCTTAATTTTTCCTTTTTGAGGTATTTTGCATCTGTCTTTTTCTTCCCCTGTGGCTGCCATTCTAGTTTTATATATAACCTCAACACCAGTTAGTTCAAATATTGGCCTATATAGAGAAGCATTAAATTCAAGGCTACTAGCACTAGACTACTAGCAATAGAAATGATTTTTCCATGTGTACTTGAAGACATTTTTTATTATTTAAAAATTTTTTTGGACATGAATACCTTGAAGGAATGAAAAATTTTTTAATAAAAATTTTTATATCTATAGCTCTTTTCCTTCTTCTTTATGTCTGTACTCAAAATTTATTTTAGCATCTGCTGAGGATACAGCTTAATAAAGTTTTAAAGAATGCTTATCCCAGTGACCTATAGCTATTTGAAGAGCAGGAGATCAGGGTTTCCTTTTGCTTTTCTAGAAAAGCTCTATTATTATCAAAGGAAACCAACTCAAAATTCTCCAACACACTTTTCTACCCTGCCTTCAACCTTAATTTAAGATATACCAGTCATCTGACTAACTAGAAAGATTAGTTTAAATGTCGTTTCTTCCTTGAACTTTCCTTGATGGTACTAAAAGATGTGTGTGCACAAACACACACACACACACTTTTCAAACACTCAACCATACACACACCTGGCAATAAGCATAAAACATGGTGTATTAGAAAAATCCATCAACTTTGGATCAAGATATTGGTTTGGATCCCAATTTCATACTAGCAGCATGCTTTGGGGCATGCTGCTCCACCCCTTAGCATTCCAATTTCTTTATCTTCCAAATTAGGGTAATAATGAACTCACACGATTTTAGTGATCAAATATGTAAAACACTCATCTCCTAATGTATCATATTATAAAATCTGCCCTAAATATTAAGTCCATCAAAACTTTCAACTTCCATAACTCTTCTGTAGCCCCAAGCTAAATGTGTCATATTTTTATAGTTTGGGAGTGGAAATATTTCTTACCTTTCTTCCTGGACTGTAAGCATTTTAAGGACAGAACTTCTTTCTAGTCATTTCTGCAGCACCCACAAATCCTAGCCTGGTATTCCTAATTCGAACTCATACTTCATCCATTAATTTCTACAAATAATTGTTCTGAACTAAGCTATTTTTATAAATTATTCCAGTATTATCTATCATTAATACTTTTTCTTCATGGTTTATCATGCTATGGAAGCTCTAACAGAGATATTCACCATCTGCATCTAAGAACACTGTCTTCTAGAATCCCTGAAAGATTTATCACAGCATGCTTTTAATTCCTGCTAAGAACTTTTTTATAAACATTTCCCTCTTCTTGGTGTCACTATTTTCATCAGCTTTGGCTCCCTATTTTTATTTTTTTTAGTAGAAGTATTACCTAGTTTAACACAACCTGGCCTTCTTCTAAAACTTTCAGCAACCGTTACTTTTTGGAAGTCCTTGACATACTGAAGTGGAAGCTAGATCTTATTGTTTTCTAAGCATAAAGTGTGTTATTCTGTTTTTATTTTTCTCTATTTGCTTAGATTTAACTTTAATTCTTACTTAAATATGTATCCCATTCTTACTAGAGACCAGGCATTTGGAATATAATTTCTCAAAATTGATGCAGAATTTGTCCTCATGAAGCTTATAGACTAGTGAAAGAGAATGCATTGAACTTACTTGCTTGAGCACCACAAGTAAGAATGGCATGAGCCAAAACTGGAGAGGGAGGCAGGGGATAAAACAGGAGGTATTTGTTGAGGATTTGGAATTTAACTGGAGAGAAATGTTAAGCTTCTGAAGTGTTATAAGCATGCTTTTGAATGGTTACTTCAATTGCTATGTGGATTAGAAGACAAGTAAGGAGTCTAGAATCCAGTCAAGAGGCTATTGCAGTAGTTTCAACAAGAGATGATGGTGCCTTAGACTGGAATTGAAATAGAGAGATTGCTGTGACACCGAGGGCAGGTTAGAATGAAGTGGAGACAGCTAAATTTCCTTTATATTGCAGGCAGACTCAAGAGTACCACTGATAGATTAGATGTGGGAGGTAAAGGACAGAACTATATCAGAGGAGACATCTAAGTTTCTTGCATGAGAAATGACTTGGGCTTAGATGCCATTTATTAACTTGTGGAAGTTGGGAGGAGGAACTGATTTTTAGAAGGATATTTAGAGTTCACTTTTACATGTGTTAAATTCTAAATAACTGGGATATTTAAGTAAATCTTAAAATAAGCAGTTGAATATATCAGTCAGAAGCTCTGAAAAGAAGCTCGGACTAGACATACAAACCCCAAAAGTTTGGACATTTTGGAAAAGAAGACTCAAAAAGAAAGTAGAAAGGGAATATAAGAATGACAAGAGTGTCCATGTGTAGTGGACGCCATGGTGCACAGGACAAACTGCTCCTTCAGGGTCAAAATACTCATTTCCAACTACTATCAGTGTTGGCTGCCGATTGCTCATAGCTGAGTACCTTCCCAGGAATTGTGCTCACAGAATGGAGCACAATTTTGCCTGAGTTTATACCTCTTCACCTGGGGCAGCACACATACGATGACTACACAAAGTGGGGAGACAAATACTTAAGCTCCTTTCCTCGACGTGGGGCAGTTCGAAAAGACCATCTCAGCTTCGGATCGCTATAGTATCACCTGAGACTTCTGGGGAACCCGAGTGAAGACAGCTAGTGCCAAAAGTCACCTTAGGAAGCAGTCTGTGAAATAGAATTTTGCTGCTGGATAACCTACCAGTTAATTGGCAGTGCAGATTCCATCATTAGTAGTAGTTGCAGTGTGGACATGCTAGCATGCTTTAGTCAACAATTGTCAAAAATGTCACCAGTGTTACTGGAATGGGCTTATAAAAGAATGGAATGTACCTATAAAGCATAACGTAGGGGTTTGAGAAGTTCACAGGGAGTGGCTCTTGTTGAGTGGTATTGATACACTGATAATGTATGAATACAAAGATGATGAAAATAGACACTGACGAAAGACAATGAAAGGTTGGAGGTAATTACTTTAAGGTGAATTGTGAAAATTGCTGAACCTATAATTCAAATTGAAATCCGAAGCTTAATCAGTTGAAAAGCCTTTCAAACAAGATTTTAGCCTCCCCTGGGTAAAGAAATTCCCATCTGTGAACACCTAGTTTCAGTTAAAGTCTTTGGGGTTCCAGTCAAAGTTTGCTTGTTATCTTCCTTTCTTAACTGCTTGTCCTATGGACTTCAGACTTGTTTAGTCAACCTCTGTAATTGTGTAAGACCATTCCTTACAATAAATTTAAAGAGATGAATATATGTGTGTATGTACATATATGTATATGTGTGTATGTGCATATATATTCATATCTGTTCTAGCTGCAGAGTTCTGTATAGGGTTGGCAGAGGCTTCTATTGCTTTGCATTTTCTCTTACTTCTAACACCTTGCTTCTGTTATTCCCTTGGAGGTATTAGATATACAAGCATTCCCTAAAAATGATATGTAAACTTCTGCCTTAGCATGTTTCTAAGAGAATCCCAACTAAGAAATTTTTATTTATTTATTTATTATTTATTTTGAGACAGAATCTCACTCTGTTGCCTGGGCTAGAGTGCTGTGGTGTCAGCCTAGCTCACAGCAACCTCGAACTTCTGGGCTCAAGCAATCCTTCTGCCTCAACTTCCTGAGTAGCTGGGACTACAGGCATGTGTCACTATGCTCGGCTAATTTTTCTATATATTTTTAGTTGGCCAATTAATTTCTTTCTATGTTTAGTAGAGATGGGGTCTCGCTCTTGTTCAGGCTGGTTTCAAACTCCTGACCTTGAGCATTCTGCCCTCCTTGGCCTCCCAGAGTGCTAGGATTACAGGCGTGAGCCACCAAGCCTGGCCAAGAAATTTTTAATATCTAGAAGTAGAAGAGTTGACACTGTAAGGAATGCTGAGAAGGAAAAGCCAGAGAGGGAGAAAGAAGGAAAACCACAAGTGGTTTATTTCCCAAAAACCATAAAAAGAAAAGAGTGTTTAAGAATAGTGCAATCAGAAGTTTGCAATCAGAAGTTTACATTCAGAAGTACCCAAGGATAATGTAAAATGAGTACCAAAAATGTCATCCAATTTGACAATATGTACACCATTGGTGACCCTGGTAAGGCAAGTTCCAGTGGTGAGGTGGGACAGAAAACAGATTGGAGTGGGTGGGGTGGAGTACTGAGACAAACAGTGGAGACCTCAGATGTAAACAGCTTTGTTAAGAAGCTTGGCTATAGAATTTTGAGATATATTCCTTCTATGCTTAGTTTGTTGAGGGTTTTTATCATGAAAGGGTGCTGGATTTCGTTGAATGCTTTTTTCTGCATCTATTGAGATGATCATATGGTCTTTGTTTTTGCATCTGTTTATGTGGTGAATCACATTTACTTATTTTCGTATGTTGAACCATCCTTGCATCCCTAGAATGAAGCCCATTTGGTCATGGTGGATTATTTTTTTGATGTGCTTTTGAATTCAGTTTGCTAGTATTTTATTGGGGATTTTGTTCTATATTCAAAAGGAATATTGGTTTTTAGTTTTCTTTTTTTGTTGTTCCATTTTCTGGCTTTGGTATCAAGATGATACTAGCTTCATAGAATGATGTGGAGAGAATTCCCTCCTTGATGTTATGGAATAATTCCTGTAGCATGGGTACCAGCTCTTCTTTGTAGGTCAGGCAGAATTTGGCTGTGAATCTATCTGGTCCAGGGATGTTTTTTTGTTTGAAGATGTTTTATTACTCCTTCAATCTCTGTGCTCATTATTGGTCTGTTCAGGAGTTCTGTTTCTTCTTGATTGAATCTTGGGAGGTTGTATGTTTGCAGAAATTTTTCCATTTCCTCTGTGTTTTCTAGTTTATGTGCATAAAGATTTTTGTAGTATTGACAGATGATTTTTTTCTTTTTGCTAGCCCTCTCTACCCCTGCCTACAATGATATTTTGTCTTTCTGTGGTATCAGTTGCAATATCTCCTTTTTCATTTCTGATTGAGCTTATTTGGGTCCTTTCTCTTCTATTCCTTGTTAATCTAGCAAGAAGTCTGTCGATTTTGTTTGTCTTTTCAAAGAACTAGCTTTTTGCTTTATTGATCCATTGTATTATTGTTTTGTTTTACATTTCATTTAGTTTTGCTCTGACCTTTGTTATTTGTTTTCTTCTGCTGGCTTTGGGTTTGGTTTGCTCAAGAAATATGGCAAAAGCTGAGTGGAAATGTGATATTAATGGAGAGCAATTTTGTTTTTAAGTTGAGCATGTCTAAATGCTGAAGTGTTAAGGATTCTATAGAGTGGGAAAAGTTGAAGACACAGCAAAGAATGAGGAAAATTAGTGAAGTGAAGGCTCAGGAAGTTCAGAAGTGTTGGGATCCTAATCTTATAAACAGATGGGTCCTTGACTGTAGGAAGGACACTTAATGGCAACAATGGAGAATAAAAAGAAAAGAAGTAAAACAAAAATGTAGGAAATTTGTAGATTCTCTGGTAGAAAAATAAAGGATCCCCTATCTATAATCCCAAATACCTTATTTATATATTTTAGTATTGCAACTTTATCAATAATTTCTAATCCATATGTGTATGTGTACGCATATATATACATATATGTATATCTGCTACAGTATGAGTGTTTATATATATACATATGTATGCACATTTTATATATACACATATATGTAAATATATATAAACATCTGTACCAAAGCACTTTATGTCTTTAAAATTGGGTAGAGTAACAAAAATCCTAATGAACTATTATTGTCATAGTTGTTAAGGTGAAATTCTCTTTCATGATTTTATACTTACATTAATCTCTCTTCCAGCTACTCCGAATTTCTCTGATTTGGTTTATGCCAGGGGACAAAAACTTTTTCAATCAAGGATGATATAGTAAATACTGTAGACTTTGTGGCCCATATGGTTTCTGTTGCAACACACTCAACTCTACTACTGCAGCATGAAAATATCTATAGATGATACATAACATAAATGAGTGGGTGTAACTGTGTTCCAATAAAGCTTCATTTACAAAAATAGCTGGCAGGCAGGATTTAGCCCATTGGCCATAGTTTGTCAGCACTTGCCCTTGCTCATGTCATCCTTTATGTCAGACTATTCACCTCCTCTACCTGGTGAAACGTGCATGAGTCCAATTCATTTATCAACTTCTCTTTGAGATCTTCTATATCTCCCCTGATTGCATTGTGTCCCATAGCATTAATTACATTACTCCTATAGGACTTAAAATATGATAGTCCTTGTAATACTGTAATTATTTGCTTATAGACTTGTCTCCTCTGAAGTATCCTGACTTCACTGTGAATGGAGACTAAATCTTATTAACCTTTGTATCTCTGGCACAGTGCCAACACAGGGTAGGTACTCCTATAAATATTTGTTCCTTGAATGAATGAATAAAAGTGAACAATCTGTTGGATACCCCAATTACCCTGATTTGATTAATTCACATTGTATGACTGTAATAAAACATCATATGTACCCAGCAAAGATATACAACCTGTAAGTACTCATAATAAATAAAAAAATACAAGGAAAAAAGTGAACTCTCACTCTCCAGCTCAAAAAGAAGTTCTTCCTGCTACAGACAGTTGGTCCAGGGTGTTCATTAGTTTCAAGCCCAGTGCCACATGCACAGGTAGTTTAATAGCCAACTTCTGCTTATGAGCTATGAATCTGTTACTGGCGTGATTAATAATATTTCTATGTCTCAAATGTTTCTCTTGTCTTAAAAGTGTATTTATCATGATATCATTTTATTAAGTAGGTATATTAATATTCATGATTACAGAAAATGATATTTCAAAAACAAAATGTGTTTCTTCTCTCTTTCTAAAGAGAGATAACATGCTAAGTTAACATACTCTATGAGAATTTTTGAAATAATGACACTGAGTACTTACATACTATTATAAAGGCTTTGCATTTATTCTTCAGGACATATTGGGGAAAGTACTATTATTATTGGTATTTTAACAATAATAAAACTGAGGCACAGAGAAGTAAGATAGCACCCACACGGTCACACTGCTAGTAATAGGCTGAGTGAGGAATCCATTTATAGGGTCTGACTTTGGATCCCACATATGTTAAAGGTATTCTCAGATCGTTAATGTACTTAATATCACAGTCTGTGCCATGTTAACTTCATATGAAAAGTAATTTATCATATGACCAATTCTCCTTCTTGGATTTTATGTCAGTATGGTAGGCAGAATAATGCCCCCTCCATGTCTCTATCCTAATCTCTAGTACCTGTAAACATGTTACCGTACATGATAAAAGGGACTTCTAGGAGTGATTAAACTTGAAAACCTTGAGATGGATTCTTCTGGATTACCAGGTAGGCCCAAATTAATCACATGAATGCTTAAAGGCAGAGAACCTTTCCTGACTAGTCAGGTAGAGGGATATGTGATTACAGAAGAATGGTCAGAATAATGCAAATTACCTGGCTTTAAAGATGGAAGAAAGGGGCTATGAGACAAAGTATGCAGATGGCCTCTAAAAGCTGGAAATGAATACTTCCTTAGTGCCTCCATACAAACTATACCCTCCTGCCACCTTGATTTTAGCTCAGTGAGACTCAGATAAAACTGGTCTACAGAACTATAAAATAATAAATTTGTATTGTTTTAAGTCCCAATGTTTGTGGTAATTTACTGCAGCAGCAATAGAAAAACTAATACAATCAGCAATAAAATTCTCGTTGTTGTTGGAGAGAGGAGAAAATATATTAGTCTTCCCTGTATTTTTTTTTCTCTATTTCTTTCTCTCTTTCTCTCTCTAGACACACATATACATATGCACAAACAGATCTATTCTTTACAACTATTCTGGCAAGAATGTTTAAAAATGGCATGGTCTGAGAAGAAAGACTGATAAAATCCCAGGCAGAATGTAGTATTTGCTTGAAAAGCAGCACAGAGTTCATAGGTGGGGCTCGGTGTTGGGGCGCGGTATTCAGGGCCTTTCCAGCCTTCTCTAACTCTGCTACTTAATCTCTTGTCTATCCCAGTGGCTGGCCCTGACTCTGCTTTCATTCATAGGCCGATTTGATGGCTTGTCTTTTATGCTTCCAACTGTGGACTTCTGGTTTTGCTGTTTTTATTCTTACACGATCCTAATAGCTTGAGGCGCACGCACACCTTTCTACCTAGACATGATGTATACATTTCTGAAAATATCTTATTTTGGTATTGATTAACATGCATGTAATTCCCTCTCTCTCTAAGATGGTTTCAGTCTGAATTTTCCTCTAATTTTAGAGAGAGAAATTGCTCATTAAATAAACATTATAATTTGGAAGATACAGCTTTATGAAAGGAAGCAATAATTCAGGCGGCAATGAAGGTCTCAGTTCTTCTCAAAGAGAGCTGCAACTCTTCTTTCTTCTCCTAAATTTTCACCTTTTTTTGTTGATCTCTTATTTTTAGACTCCTTATTTCTTTGAATTTTAAATCTGTGCAACCCTTTTCAAAAGAACTATGCCGACTCACTAGAAAAAGTGTAAAAGTTTTTATATGCTTTGTCCAGAGAACCTATTCGTGGAAAAGAATTTAAGAGAAATCAGATGCTATATGCTCCACGATATGCATTGCAACACTAAACATAACAAAAACAACAAAACTCCATAAAAACCAATGTTTAGTAGCAAGAAATCGGTACGTTATTACACTTCAACATAACTGAATAAAATACAACAATTAAATTTATAACTAACAATCATCTAGGAAGAACTGAATCCAAATCCCAGATAAATTACCTAAACTACTAAGCAAACATGTAAACTTGGGCACATGTTTGCTTAATTGAAACATGTAAACTCGGCCACAGTTTCCTCATTTGAAAACATGCATAGTACTTATTCTCACATTGAAAACATGCAGATTAAATGAATTAATGTACATAAAGTGCCTAGCACAATTCTTTGAATATCAAAACCACTCACTAAATTGTAACATCTTTGGTATTTTTTTTTTAATTAAAAAATTAGAAATCATGAGACTATGTTTTATGATCATGATTGTGAAACAAACATTGGTAGATTTTCATGAAATCATAAAAATAATTCCTTACATTGCTATTAAGAAAAGAAGTCATGAAACAATAAGGTAAACATGAACTATATAGAGTTTTGGTAAGTCTTTTTTTTTTTAAAGAAAAACTTAAATTCTTCCCATATGACTTTAAATAGCTGAGCAATTTGAAAGTTCTTAAGATCTCAGTAGTTTCCATAGTCATTTTTATTTTCATTACATTGTATAAACTCGGAAATGCTTTTGCAAATAAGCAATACTATATATATATATATATATAACTTTGTGTGTGTGTGTGTGCATATATACACACATCCTCTCTTTACATTTGCATTTCAGCAGCTTTCAGAAGGAGTCTAATCAGAGGGGGAGCAGAATTTTAGTCTACTGACATGCCCTCCAAAATAGCACAAGCTCACAATAGGTATCCCTAATGAAGCCCTTTTTATGGTGACAAAGAAAACTGTTCCCACAATCAAACAAGGAAAAGGCTATTTAAAAACATCCATCATTAATGTTGGTTGTCACCCTGCTGGAGACACTGGCTGAAATGACTTGTACCCATCACATATTTATTTCTACAGATGGAGAATTATATATTTGACTTGTTGGAAAGGTTGAGTACTAAAAATAATTTTTTTAACAAAACACAGTAAGAGAGAAAAAAAAGAGTGACAGATGCTTATTTTTCTTTCTGTAACAAAATGTGACTTATAATGTAGCAATGGAAAAAGATCAGAGCAGAAAATGAAGCAATCTATAAAAGCCATGCTAAAAAACAAAGCCATGGAATGTAATGTTGATTAGAATTTAATGAAACTGTCAGATATTTTGAAATATCAGTCATGTAATTTCAGTGCCTTATTGAGAAAACCAAGGAATGAAAGCGATGGTGGTTTTATCATAGATGTTGCTGCTATACAAACAGATACCTGGAGCCTCTAGAGAAACAAAACAGTATCCTATGTTGAGGTGCAGTGATAAAGAAGGGAATTGCCTTGTGATAAAGAAAAACAATGACTTTATACAGATCTCTGTCACTAACAATGAAAATTTCTTGGGTGGACTTTTATTTATTTAAAATGTTTTGCAAAAATGATTAAAAAATACCACCTTAGACTAAAATATTACCTTCATATCCAATCTAGATAAATGACTCACACATAGTTGTTTTGCAATGTCTAAGATACCTTGGTCTCTGTTAGGTGAGCCACACTCATCCACATAAATATGCTTTGAGACTAAAAGGCCCCTGATCACTGTTATTCTTTCTTCAGAATCTTCTACAGACCATTATCCAAATTTATATTCCCATTACTTATTGCTTGTAGTTTTACTAGTTTCAATTCTCAACTAAATTGACTCAAATTCCAAGATGCCATTGCTAATCTGTTTTAAATCTTTTTTTC
>CAUYPO010117880.1:0-29031 GCA_963574435.1 Cheirogaleus major | reverse complement strand
TCTTCATCATTGTTTGGGAATTTTGCTGCATAACAGGATTAAACCAAATAAGTATGTCATTTCTGGGTCTATGAATACCAGATGGTTTGTATCCATGTTATCAAATGTAGGTAGAAACAACTTCTGCTATGGTCTGAAGGTGATGTGAGGGTCAGAAGGTGATGTGAGGGTGCAATGTAGAACCTGCCACAGGGCCTCCCTCGTGCATGGTGTTCAGTAAATGTGAGAGCCTCTGCCACATTCCCTGATGTGGGATGTTGTGGGGGCAGGTGACACAGTACGTGGACTCCCAGGCCTCAAGCCAACTTCACCACGTTCTGTGACTTAATCTCCATTCTTCAGTTGGGCAGAGAAAATGGGGAGAGAATTTGGGGTACCTTTTCTTTACCATAAATTAGCTGCTATGGGTGAACCAGGGATGAACACACACCTGACATCAGCTTTGAGACAAATGTGTGCTGTCAACTCATGAATATTAGCCATGATTTCTTTTAAAAATTTTAATATTTAGTAGTGATATATTTCCCTTTGGGAATTAATCATGCTGAAAGCCCAATTTTTCCTTTGAGTACGACAACTTTTGTTTTAGCCACTTTAAAAGGAAGTTATTCTTGGAAGGTACTGCATACTGTTTCTTTTTGAATCTGAATATAATTTGCCTTTATGACTTGGGTCATTACGAATGTAATCTTTCATGCTGGCCTGGAGAGGCACTTAGCGTTCAGATAAGCCATCTCTGAATCCGGTCCCTGCTCTACTGTGGCTGTAGCTACCTGCTCTTCTCTCTGCTTCTGGCCCTGCTGGGGGTCTTGGTCATGACAGAAAACTGAAAGCAAAAAGTGAAGCCTGGGGGCAGGGCGTGGCCCTGTGGGTTCCATTCCTTCTGGGCTCCATTCCTTCTGCGCTCCTCTGTTCTCAGGCCCTCCCTGCAGTGGCCACCTCCTACCTTGTCCAGTGGATGGAGGCCCACAGTCCTTTTCCCAAAGGTGTCTCTATGCTTCTCAGTGGCCCTGACAGTGTCCCTCAGCCAGGCCTGAAGCTGTCACTTAGGCTGGGACTATTATGCCAGAAAGGACCTTCGCACACACCCTTGCAGCCAGGGGTGGGGTCGCTGACAAGTGAGGAGGATGGTCCCCAAGAGAAATTAGGGTGGCTTTCCCAGAAGAGGGGAAGCAGGACAACCTGACTTGTTAAAATTACACATGTAACCCCGTCATGATGTCCTTCCCCTGGGGAAGTGTGTAGCTACAGACCATTCTGGTAAGACAGCAAATCCTGCTGTGAATTCCTTCAGGATCTGGAGCTGCAAAAATGTGTCTTTTCCCAATGAGTTGCTCTTTGTGCATTCAGAATCTATCTCAGATGGGCACCTGGGTGCCGCAGCCTTCCTCCCCTTCATTCCTGTGCTCACCCAAGTCAGTGGCACAAGGCAACATTGCCATGCCTGGATCCCACTTTGGAGGCAGCAGCTGGCCCTGAAGGAGTGGATTCCACCTCTCACGGCACCAGTTAAGTGTGTCCTCCTGGTAAAGACCAGCCCACAGCTAGGGAGAGGATGGCCTGGGGTCCGGCTGGGCTCCCCCGGCACATGGGCTGAGATTGCCTGTGGCCACCTAGAAGGTGTTTGCTGCCTCGTGCTGTCTGGCTCTAGACCGGCACGTCCACTGGACCTCTATGTGGTGCTGGCAAGGCCTTTATCTGTGCTGCCCAGTCTGGTAGCCACTGGCCATGTGTGGCAACTGAATATATGAAATGTGGCCACTGCAACCAGGGGACTGATTTTTAAATTAATTTAATTTATAGTTACATGGCCACATGTGGCTAGTGTGTTGGACAGTGCAGGAATCTAGAGACAGGTAAGTTTACCAAACAACAGTCTTAGAGCGCCTAGTACACATTCCCTCCCTGTGAGAAGGTGGGTTTTTTTCACTAACAGGCCCCTTCCAGTTTCATCCCTAGGATTATATTTAGCAAAAAAGAATACCATTATTTGATTTAAAAAAAAAAATCACCACCAACAGAGTGAATCAACAAAATAAAGCTTTATTGACCTCCCCTGCAGATCGTTCTGAGGCCCTGGACCACTGTCCAAGTTTCTATCAGCACTGCGGGACCTAAGCCATTTCATAAATAGCGCCATAACTACAGTCGGCTAAGTCCGGGCCATGGCTCTTTGTTGCTAAGCCCATGACAAAGACCACTACTCAGTATGTGTGTGTGTTGCAGCCAATGCCACATCCCAGGCGTCACAGGTGTACTCACCTGGTCACCCAAGAGGCCAGCACAGCCCTGTCCCAGAGTTGGTGCTCAGTACCCCAGGCAGCCCTTGAACACTGACACAGCCAGGAGGCCATGTGGGGTAACCTGCAGGCAAAGAGGAGGAAGGCCTCTCCCTGCTCTCAGACACACAGTTTGCAGGGCCACCTACCCCGGTGACCACACCACCCCTGCATTTTTAGCTGAGAAGTAAGCACTTGGTGGCCTCACAATTTACGTCATCTTGTTCAGAGGACTTAAGGCTCATTCATTCATTCATTCATTCATTCATTTATTTATTTATTTTATTTTTGAGACAGAGTCTCACTCTTTGCCCGGAGTAGAGTGCCATGGCATCAGCTTAGCTCACAGCAACCTCAAACTCCTGGGCTCAGGCAATCTTTCTGCCTTAGCCTCCTGAGTAGCTGGGACTACAGGCATGCGCCACCATGCCCGGCTAATTTTTTCTATATATTTTTAGTTGGCCAATTAATTTCTTTCTATTTATAGTAGAGACGGGGTCTCACCTGCTCAGACTGGTCTTGAACTCCTGACCTTGAGCGATCCTCCTGCCTCGGCCTCCCAGAGTGCTAGGATTACAGGCGTGAGCCACCAGGCCCGGCTTAAGGCACATTTAAAAAGAGAAAGAGACTGGATTCAGAGCTCCAAGTTTCATCGTTGGACCTCAGTGGTTCTTATTGCCCCAACCACAGGATGAAGGACAGGCAGACTTTGCAAGTTCTAGCCAAATTGGTGCTCTAGCCAGTCACCTGAGTTTTCACGGGCTTCCGGGAACGGTGAACGACCCCACCTATTTAGAGTGTGTTAACTGCCCGCCAAGGAGGGGGTGGATCTTTCCAGACTCACAGCTTAAAGAAACAGAACATGACTATCGTAGTTTCAGAACTAAAAAGTGAGCACGTTCACCCCATCACTTAGGAGCTAGCTCCATTATACGCAAGCCAGACACTGGAGAAACAGACACCAGGAAAGGATGCTGCAGGCCTGGAAGTTCTCAAGACATCTGTTTAGACAAAGGCACAAACATCTCCAGTTCAGATTTCCAAATACTCTAAAAATAATTAAAAGTGTACTCGCTGATCCTCAACACGTTTACCCACAGTAAAGGATAAAGGAGATTTTCCTAACTCTAAGTGTTACAAAGAGCATATATGAGTCAATCCATACGTTACACTGGAGTTCCTGCACATTAAACTTCTAAAATATAAAAGTATAAAAATAAAATCTCTGCCATTTGCATCTAGAAACATCTGGAGAGAACACAATTACTTCTAGCTCTAAGTTATCTGAACAGGCCACTTTACCAGGTGTCTCTTCTTCCTGTGCTGTCTCAAGAGGGTACAGAAATGGAGATGACCATGACTTTTCATTCCAAGAAACCAAAATCAGGACAAGTGGAGCAACTCTAACCATATCTGGCAGTGCCTCTTCATGGGCTGCACTTCTGCATCTCCAAGGGAAGGCAGAACGGGCTCTCGGCTCAATTTCGCATTAGGGCGGTGTGGGTTACTGCTGGGCTAGGGCTGCTTCTGGGGCACAGGACGAAGCCAAACCTCAAAGCCACCTCTGAGAAGGACAGGCCGGGGCATGGCGCTCAGTCTCTCTGAGAGCCCAGGCGGAGGCGCCTTGTTACTTCGCGGCGGCCTGCTTGTCTTTGCACTTCTGGTAGGCGCTCTGGATCTCTGTGATGACGCTCGGGTCCTCCAGGGTGGTGGTGTCCCCCAGGTCCTGAGCTTCACTACCAATTATCTTCCTCAGGAGACGCCGCATGATTTTTCCAGACCGGGTTTTTGGAAGACGTTTCACCACCTGGCAAGGAACGGGCACAGCATTAGCGTGAGGTGGCACCCGTGTGGACTGCGCTGAGGCAGGGGCTCTGAGGCTCTGCTCCAGGCTGATGCCCCTCAGTGGGGACTAAATAGTGGCTGACGTGTAGCCCCCACCCCCACCAGAGAATGGTGGGGGCCTGTGGCCTCTGGCTTTATCCTTCTACAGTCAGGACCTAAAGCTGGAATCAACCCAGAGGGCAGGACCAACCACGGGTCAGGGACGGTGCTGAGCCTTCCGTCAACCAGGGTTCGCCCCGCCAGGTTCACCCCATGCCGACACCTCTGCCTATCCCATCAGCTACGCCACGTGCAGGTGCCCAGGTAGCAACAGGTCCAAGCACATGCCATGGCACCTCATCTCCATCCCCTGGCTGGGGACTTAGTTGGTTTTGTCTTACATAAGAGGTGAGAGCAAAGAGAAAAATTTTGTCTTACTTGGTGTTTGCAAATTTTACACTTCCGCCAACCATGGTCGATTTGGTACAAATGGCAATACGTTCGTTCAGAGGTATGTCTGGGATCTTTGATAGTGACCCTGTCTTTTGAAATAGTTCTGTTTATCTGAGGGGAGTGAAGGTCTCCTAAAGCTCTGGTCACCAGGCAACAGTGTGAACTTGTACAGTGCCAAGTGAAGCCGGGGCCCCTCCTGCCTCGAGGACCACCAAACCCAGGACTCACTGTAGGAAATGCTAACGAAGGAAGGAATAAAAAGCCAAAGGTGCTGCAATGGTGGCCCAATCAGCCCCCAGAACTGACACCCTCAGAGGGGAGACTGGGGATCCCCTGTGCTGGTATCAGGAATGTGCTCAGAAACCACATGGGGGCTAGAGAACGCTGGTACTTTCCACGTGTCTCTCATTAAAATCCCTAATTTTCTTCACCACCCAGCCCGTTCCTGTAACTAGCCTCCAGATGCCAAAGTATGAGAGCATCTAACCTTGCCTAGAACCACCTTCCGAACAGGCCAGTGGCGTCAGCTTTTAGTGCCACATCTCCCATCCTCTCTGCCCCTCTCTCCAACACACAGTGACCCCCATCCTCACCTGCCACCCAGGAAAAACCAAACAGCTGATGTCACTTTTGATGCCGATGGGGAAAGAGCAACACGCCCATCGAGGATCTCTGCTACGTGATAATCGTGGCAGGCGGGGGAGGTGGCTTACGGAGTGCTGCTCAGTCCCACCCGCGGGGCCACTCACCAGGACCTGGTCAGGCACAGCATACTTGGCGATCTTGGTGGCTACTGCCAACTTCAGCTCCTCCACCACCGCGTCTGAGTCGCTGGTGTCATCTTTTAACACGATGAAAGCAAACGCAGCTGGAAGGAAAGCAGAGGTTTAGGATGGGTCTCCCAAGGCAGTGCTGCGCACAAATTGCCACAAATGCAAAGGATTTTTAATCATGTTAGTGACATTGCAGTAGCTGGTTTCTTTGGCTGCAGCCCCAAAGATGCACTTCTGTTTTGTGTAAAATGGAAGCAATTCCAACAGCTCCACAAGCGTCCCAGGTGGGTGGTCGGTATGGTTGAGGGGTTGCCACAGCAGCTCTGGTGCTGACTGGCCAGGTGTGACCTGAACACAAAACTGCCCCCGTTCCCTCATCTGTGAAATAACCCATAATGCGGGCCGACAGGGGACATACGTGAGACAGTGCAGAGACACTCGGCCAGTGGGCACCAGCCACACAGGCACGTGTGTCCAACGCAGTAGCCACAAGCCACAGCAACTATTTAAATTAAATCAAACTGCAGCTCCTCGGCTACATGAGCCACATTTCAAGTGCTGTTCAACCCCACGGTGGCCAGTGCCGCTGTATCAGAGCAGAGAGTTCTGTTGGGCGGTCCACGTTTTAGCACAAGTACCCTGGTGTTCCAGAAAGGGCTTACGGTGTGTCCTGCTGTGACGCAGGGATCTAATTTATCGTTCTCCATGTGAGCAGTCACTTGTCCCTGCACCATTCCTGACTGCCTGCCCTTCCTCACTGGCCGTGGCGTGCCCTCCCTCACACACAGATTCTGCGTACGTGCAGCTCTCCTAGCGTTCATCCGCACCGGCTCCACGCACCCTCACTCATCCTCCCGCAGCACACGTCGCCTAGCGCACTGTGTGGCTTCCCAGTGGTCACCCTCTCCCTCTACCCCGTCCCCTCCAGCATGACAGCGCCTCGGGGCAGAGACTTTTGTCTATGTTATTCATTGCTGTGTCTCTGGCACCTAGAACCACGCCTGGAATACAGTAGGTGCTCAACAAATGCCTGTTAAATTCATCGATGGATGATTGTTTCCTGAACAAGTTATAAAGATCTATAGCTTTTGCCTGAAAAGTCCCCCCCCACCCCATTCCCACCTGCAAAACTCCTATGTACCCCTTAAAACCCAGTTCAGCCACTTTCCACCCTGTGAAGCCTTTCCCGACCGTGGCAAGTGCTGTGTGGGACAGTTGTCAGTGCCCCCACTGCCACCCCACCAGGCTGTGGGATCTCTGAGAGAAAGAGCCACATTTCTCTCTTTGGTAGCTGAGATGGAATCAGAAGTGGGCCTGGACTGTTGAGTTCTGAGAGCAGAGGAGGGAGGAAACCCTCCACGTGGGACGAGGAGCGGTTAAGAGCCAGGAGAGGCACGTGAGGCCCAGGATGTTGGAGATGAGAAAGACAGAGCCTGGGCAGAGGCGCTGGAGGCTCACTGGGTCCAAGAGGCAGGGGTTCCCCCTACTCAGATCTTGCGCAGAACAGAGGGGTGGGGACAAATGCACAACAGCACTTACACGTGGCTTTAGAGCTAACCAAGAACTGTAATGGGATACTCATGAATTACAAGTGAATAGATGCCCAAATTTGTCAGAAATCAGGAAAATGCACGTCATCACACCCATGATAGACAAATTCTCCCCACCAGCCCAGCAGACGGTAAGACACCAGCGATGCCAGACTTGCTTAAGGGCAAGGAGAACTGAGCAGCTGATGGGAGTGGGAAGCGGCCTGAGGCCTCTGGGAACACTGGTGTCCGCTGCCCTGCGGCCAGCACCTTCACCTCTCGGGAGGCCCCAGAGATGGCCCTACGCACACAGAGCGAGTCCTGGGCAGCACTGCCCACAGCAGACCACACCCAACACGCCCTGCCCAAACCTGAGGCTGCCCTACGGGACACAGTCATTGTGATGTCCCTCACATACCATTTAAAGTTGACTTAACAATGCGCCTTCCTTGATCTTGCACTTATTTCCTGGGGCTCATCCAGGGGCTGACAAGCCTCCAGACAGGTGGAACATGCCTGGGGTCACAGGCCCCAGCCCCGGGCCCTGAGCAGGAGGTACTGGCTTGGCCATAGGCTCAGACACAGGCAGGGCTTTCCAAAACCCCACCAGAGCTGTGAGACACAGAGGTCCCCAACGGAGGGGCCCAGACTCCTGCCAGTGTGAGGTGTCTTCAGGGAGACACTAAGTCACCCCCAGTCACACGTGAGGAACTGCTCCTGTGTCCACCCTCTTCCGATCCTCCTGATCTTGTCCAGACACCCCCGAGGGACACCTGCCCCTAACAGCTCTCCCACACCCCAGCCTCCTGTCACATGGCCGGCAGCCCCACCGGCACACCCTTTTTCATGGCAACTGAAAATTCAGTTTCTAAAGCAGTTAAATTCTAAACTTGACAATGGGTCAATTTAAAGAAACTGTTTGAGTAAATAACGGAACAGTGGCATAGACGCGGCAGGGAGGCAGGTGACATCTGGGACACAGGATGTTCCTGGCAGCAGGAGGGCAGGCCCAATCCCATGTTCCCGGCAGCAGGAGGGCAGGTCCAACCCCAGGCCACTGGCAGGGCAGAAGAGGCCAGTTTGCCTGGCAGAGTCCTTGCCTAGGTCAGCGTGTGTCCAGGTTGCGTCAGGCCAGCACGGTGGCTATGGACCTGGCCTTGCAACGCTCGGGTGCCCCTGCCCTTCCCAGACCCAGCACTGAGACACTGGTGGACTTTGGAACAAAGTGTGTCTGTTGTAAGGAAGACCATTCCAAACACTCGTTCTGCATCCCCGGCATGTCGCTGAGCAGCCGGAATCACAGGGCTCGCTGGCATGCAGGTGTGATGGCTGCAGAGCTGGCTCAGGTGCTGTGACCCAGCCTGTGAGCAGGGAGGACACGTATGTGGCTGGACATTTTGTTATAAATTCGCTGTAACAGGGCTGGATGGTGTCCCAGCCAGATGCACCATGGACAGAGGAGGACACTCCCAGGCTCAGCGGGTGCCAAATAGGTCATGACTACTTGTGGGTGAGTGTCCTTAGAGAACAGCAGAGCCGGGGCATCTCAGCAACCTGACCTGACACATGTGCTGCTCAGCCTCCTACCCAAAATCTCCCTTAAGAGAGAAGAGAACCAACAGCTTGACCCATAGAAACCCCCAGCACCCAGCTCGCTCTCTGGAGTCTGTCCCCAGGCCTGGGATCAGGAAGCAGACAGGTGCTCCTCTCTCGGACGCTCACCTTCTCCTTTGATGTCATGGGGGTAGCCGATGACAGCGGTTTCCGGCACCGCAGGGTGGTTAGCCTGTGCGTAACAGGGAACAAAAAGGCAAAACGTGGCAGGCTCTGGGGGTGCTGGAGGTGACTCAGGGCAGGGATGCCCACCCCCGGCAGAGCCCCACAGAGGCATCACGGAGACGTGGGGCAAACGAGAAGGCCTGGCCTGTGCTTACCATGGCATCCTCGATCTCTGCGGTCCCCAGCCGGTGGCCACTGATGTTGATGACGTCGTCCATCCTCCCTGTGATCTGGTAATAGCCGCCCTCGGTTCGGTAAGCCCCGTCTCCAGTGAAGTAATAGCCTGCACCACGGCGGGGAATTCAACACCAGGAACTCGGAGCCGGGACCCCTGGGGCCCTGTCCTTCCATGAGGGACACATGGGACCCACGACCCTCCTCACTCTCAGCACCTGCTCAATTCCTGGCTGGGGTCTCCCCGCAGCTCCTAATGGAGACGCTTCTCTACACGGCACTATCTGGCCACATTCTAGCGGCTCCAAAACAACAGAACACAGAAGGCATCGAGGTGTCGGGCAGAAGGTACAAGCCCCACATTCAAGATGCTCAAAAGTGAGTCTTGTCTACTGGCTTCAGACTGAAAACTGGCAGTTCCAACAAGGCAGGGGAGACGGCGTATATGTAAACTTCCAGCCGATGACACAAAGCAGACCAGGAAAAATAAAAGAGAACTGGAAGAACTCCCAGCCTTCGTGACAGCTGTCCAAGGTGGCTCTATGGCCCTTCCTTCCTAACAGCTAACAGGATGCCCAGCCCGGGCCAGGCGCTGCGCTGAAGAGCTTCATCCCCACGCCTATCCCCCAAGGAGGGCCCCAAGGTGGGACTTGCTCCCACGTCCGAGATAAGGAGAGTCAGGGAGGGGCAGTGAGGGGCAGGGGAGCTGGAGGCAGACTCAGGCCTCCATGGTGCCACGCTGCACTCACAGCTGCCGGAAAGTTGGAAACATTGTCTGAGAATGTGATGCTGGCAGTCAACAAAAAGGCTGAGAGGACCCACGCTAGCCCACTCACCTGGATATGCCTTGAAGTAGGCATCCACGAATCTCTGGTGGTCACCATAGATGGTCCTGGCCATGCCCGGCCAGGCCTGGGAGATGCACAGGGCCCCGGAGACGTTGCCGCCCTGCAAGGTATTTCCCTACAGAACAGGGGGACACATGAGTGAAGGGGCAGGTTCTGGGTAAGAACAGTCGTTTTCCTAACTGCTTGACCTGAGGCAGGAAAGCAGGCAGCGTGCCCTGCCCTGAACTGAACTGTCTATACCTTTCTCCTTCGTGAGGAGCCTCCCGAGGGCTGTGCAGGACGGCCTTGGGCTCACCCTACACCAGGATGTTGCTCAAGGTGTTTCTCTGAGAGATGCTGCAGTGAATGCTGCCTGAGGACACCAGCCCTCCCCCCAGGTCCCAGGGAGGTGGGCAAGGAGGGAGCAGGATGAGCATGCAGGGCCCGTGCACGGAGTGCCCCTGTGAGGCCTGTGGCACACACCTTCTCATCCACCAGAACAGGAACGATGCCAAAGAAGGGCCTCATCGCCATGGCGGGGAGGATTTCTGCCCCTTCTTCCGAGGGCCTCGGCGCGATGCAGATGCCACCTGTTTCTATGGGGAGGATGAAGAGGAAACACTGATTGGTCTAGGAGCTAGTGACGCGCACATCCAGCCCTGCCGTCAGAGGGCACTGGCACTCTCCAGAATGGGCTGGGGGAGACTGTCCCTGTCTGGGGCGCAAGGACCTTTGTCTGAGGCAAGCCAGATGTGGGTCCTGGTCCCCTGCACTACAGAAACAAGAGGGGCCCGTGGCAGGTTCAGTCCCAGAAGCTCTGGCATCCCACAGCAGGTGCAGACAGCCCCCTTGCTTGAATGGGAGAGAGCAGAGTCTACCCACTTACATAGGAACACGTGGAAAAGAACTGCCCCTAACCGGCGCCCATTCGACAGGGACCCAGCGATGCAAAGACAAGCCTTCAAACACTGCCGTCACATTCTCTCCAGCACCCGCCTCTACCAGCTTGTAGCGTGCACATATCTCATGGGGCTCAGCTGCAGGGACTGTGTAGGGCTGTGCCTTCCTGAACAGATGGGACCTGCACCCTCAGAACATCTCACTTTCTGGCTTTCGTAAGGCTGAGACCTCAGATAGTTACATTTATTATATCAGGTGGTGGTCTCTTGCCCCAAATATCCTAATAAGCCGCATACCCAAGAGAAGGGGGTACAAATCCAAACAAAATGTTACGGAAAAAATGCCTTTCCCTCTAAAATTTAAACTTAGGCTCATGGTCCCTTAGACAATAGGGTCTGTCCTCATCAGATGCGCCTGTGTTCAGAAAGGGTCCCCGAAACAGGGAAGGGAACACTGAGCTCCTCCTGCACGCCAGGCCTTGAGCAACACACCATAGCTGTAGCACCTCGTTTCACCCTCTCCCAGACCCCCGGGAACATTCCCACCTCGCAAAGGAGGAAACCAAGGCTCACAGAAGTCAGGATACACCGTCTGACAGCTGGAAGTGGCAGCCAGGTGACCTCGGCACTCTCTGGCTCCAGATGCCAGGTTTACTGCAGCCTCATGCCAACACGAACATATTCACTCACAGCACTTGCTGCTGAGAGCTCAGACCCCAGCCCCAGCCTCACACCCAACCCTCCAGACGTTCCCCAGGCACGTCTTGACTCCTCCCACAGACGGTCTCACCTGTCTGCCACCAGGTGTCCACCAGCGTACATCTGCTGTCACCAACCACCCTGTAGAGCCACTCCCAGGCCTCGTAGTTGATGGGTTCTCCCACTGACACCACACAGGAAAGAAAAAAGATGTTAACAGACTTCAAATAAACCTGAAACCAAAAGGAACGGATCTTAAGGGGAAAATATCTCTACAATTTTTCTCAAGGACATACAAGGAGACCTGAAAGTGCAGTGAGACACATCATATTTACGGTCATCAAAGAAATACAAATTACAATAAGGTATTCTCACCATTAGGTGACCAAAAATCAAAAAGTGGGCAAGAAGGAAAAAAAGTATTTCATATACACAATAGGAGTATAATTTGGTACAGCAATTTGGGACAGCAATTTGGATGCTTCTCTTAATATTTCCAAGTACACACACCCAATACAACTACTTTGGACAACTGTTTGAGGCAGAATCTACTAAAGCCAAACATATGTTTACCTTATTACCCAAAAATAGGACCCCTGACATACACTCCACAGAAATGAGGCAGATACCACGGAAAGCAGACACGTGCATGGATGCTCGCAGCTGCCCTGTTCGTGATGGCCAGAAACTACACACATCCCTCAAGAGTGGAATGGGTAAGTGAATCCAGGTGTGCTCGTGCAATGGAATCCGCAGAGCAATGAAGAAAGCAAACCCCTGCTACCCACCGCAGCACAGACGAGTCTCAGTCATGACACAGAGCAAGGGAAACTCATGCCGTGTGGCCCCATCCAGGAAGCAGTCCATGGTGAAGGAGGTCACAGGGGTCATGGCTGGGGTGACTGACTGGGAGGGGCGAGAGGGAGTCTCTGGGGACTGGCATTTCTACGGCTTGATCTGGTGGTGGTATTATATGTATGTAGGTGTTCCCCAAGGTGAGCGCTTTAACATTTGTATATTTTATACCTTATTGAAAGGAAAAAGACATGCATATATCCTAGGAGTCTACATCCCAACTTCTCAGTGTGTACTCTAATGAAATACACACACAGGACGGGCATTAGACTGTTGCCAAAATAGTGACATACTCGTGCTGGTGGCCTCTTGCTCAGGACCACCCACAATCCTACGCCTTTCCTGGCAGGGGCCTCCCATGTCTGGGCCTCGGCCAGGGCTGTCAGTGTTTTGTGGCTGACAATGTTTTGTGGCTCAGTGTGGCTTGGCATTTTGTGTGTTGCCCTGCACCTGTGAATCCACGAGGGGCAAGACACCCACTGCAGCGCTGGTGGACATGCTGTCAAAGAGCCAACAGCCACACATCCAACCTTAGGGACACGTCTACACAAACCACGGCAGCCTCCACAGTAAGGTGTGAGCAAGTTTTCAAAAACCAGGGCCGATATGTATGGAAAACTGCAGATTGTTGGCTCAAAAGAAACATTACAGGATTATAGCATAGCATGGTAACTTTCACTTGAAATCAAACGTCTCTGAACAGAGCTGTACCTAGTAAACGAACATAACTGCATAGAGGGGCCGGAAGGTATAGGAGCAATAGGGTCCCCTGGAGCCGCCAAGCAGATGCCAGCTTGAATTGCGATGTCCCTATTCTTTTTATGACAAGGATGTATCTCTGTGTTACTCATGAAATTGAAGGTTTAAAAAACTTGTTTGGGAATGACAAATCCTGTCTTGAGCCAGCTGGATTCTGACGACTGGTAGGACTGAACCAAGGCAGCGAACCCAGGGCCTGCTGTGCGGTGAGGGCTGATCCAGGGGCCGGGAATCGGCCTGAGCTGCGGCCCTGCGGTAACAGACTAGTCCAGGCATGAGGCACTCCGATCCCCAGCCCTGCTCTGCACCCACGTGTGAAATGTCTCCGGGGCTCCACACCTGCCAGCCAGCACCTCGTGCTGCTAACAGTGAGATGGGTGATTTGCACTTGGTCTCCCACAGAGCTCTGCTGTTGGCACTGGTGGTGCAGCTGTAATGTCCCTATAGACTAGCTAATGATACAAAACCCAGCTGGGCCTCTGTCTGGGGCTGGCTCTCGGTTCAGAGGAATTCTATGCATACATCAATGGTCCCTGATCCAAGACAGACATGTGTCTGGCCAAAGCCCTTCCACAGGGAGGACAACAGGAGCCTGCACGTGGTCTCTGGGGACCCCTGGGTGAAGAAGCAGCAGGGACGTACAACCCCACTCCAATGCAGTCACTAGAGCACATCCTTTCTGGAAATACACTTGTCACTGGACCTTGTGAGTTTCTTTAGCAACCAAATCCTGTGAGTGCATCTGGAAAAATTAAATCTCACCCTTCACCCCTGTCCTCACCTAACTCCAGGTGACCTTGCAGACAACACCTGGAGGACCTGGGAAAGTTTCTGTGGCCCTGCCCCCTGCCTTTGTTCCTGGTCCCTGAACACAGTGTGGCCCAGAGTGCAAGGGCAGATCACAGTCCCCTGAGCCTGGCAGGGCAGTCAGAAACACAGGGGCCTCACCAACCATGGCTCCCACATGCCGAGAGAGGCCTCAGACGCACCACCTGCTGTGGTTTGGATGTTCATCCCCTCAAATCTCACGTGAAATCTGCCACTGTAACAGTATTCAGAGGTCATTAGGCCCTGAGGGCTCCCCCTCATGGGTGGGATTGGTGCTGTTGTAAAAGGGGTGAGTTTGGTCCCCTCTTGCTCTGTCTCACCCTCTCTTTGCCCTTGTGCCACGGGATGACGCAGCAAGAAGGCCCTTGCCAGATGCCAGCACCTTGATATTGGACTTCGCAGCCTCCGGAAGGTCACTATAAATGCGCAGTCTCGGATGCTGTTACAGCAGCACAAAACGGACTAAGACACCACCATCTAGAAAGGAGCCAGTGCCCTGGCTGAGTGGGCAAGGGCAGGGAGCCACTGCAGGCAGGAGAAGTGGTGCGGACCAGGGCCCCAAGACACACTGGGGTGCTGGGGGTTGGGCAGAGGTGAGTGAGGTTTACCGACTCTGGGCCCAGGCAATGGCTTGACACAGGGCCCCCTACTTACTCGCTGAGTGACCTGGGTAAATCTGTTGACCTCCCTGTGCCTCGGTTTCCTCCTCTGTGATATGGGGGCAACATTAGTGCTTGGCTCACAGGGCTGATGTGAAGATATAGACATTTAGTAAACATTAGCTCTTATTAGTGGTATTCAAACCCCTCCCATTTTTTTAATCTAGAAAGTTCTCTGAGAAACAGAGAAGGTTTTCACTGTTAAGGCAAAAGTAAGAGGCAAGAGAAGAAAGCGAGTCTCTGGGTGCCCCCACGTGCAAGGGCTCTCCCACTGATCCTCACTTCCACGCCTGCACATTAATTCACGGCTACACGCAGATCCTCTGTGTCATCCACACCACTTCGCAGGGCAGGTCCCAGCCCATCTCATGCTTGGGAGCAAGTGGTGGGCTGTGCGGGGCACGGCCCCAGCAGTGGTGCCTCTCAGCCTGCGCCTGGACAGCCTTGTGATTGGTCACCCACTAGTAACGAAGCACACGCTCACCATGCCCCCTTTCCTAAGGATGCATTAGACAGAAATGGTCACCACACCCCCCTGCATGCTTTCCCTGTAGTGTGGTGTATTCTACCAAGGAGCATGGAGGAGGCCCCACCCTTCTGTTCCTTGCTGACCACACATGATGTGTGTTAAGGCAGAAATGAAACTCAGCAGGGAAAGGAAAGAGACGAACAGCAGCCCACGGAGCCCGGCATCTCCCAGCAGGGGCTCAAAGGACATGTACATTCCACTCCCTTGGCTGTCTGAACCAGCCCCGCCCTCACCTTTCCAAAACACTTCCACGTGACTTGGCACCATCTATCGAAATGAGAGAACCTTTGAACTCTCTCCCTGGAGATGTCTACAGGAAGAGCCGTGCAAAAGTGCAGGATGGTGTTTATAACACAAACTTGGGAAAAACCAGAGCATCAGCAATCGGGGAATGTTTAGTAAGTTACAGTTATATAGTTAAATCCCATACAGCCACTGAAGAAATGACGTGGCCCTGAACTTACCGAATTGGGAGGTACTCATAATAAAGATTAAGCTACAGAACTTGGGCACAGAAACACTGGCACAGAAAACATCTAGAATGATGTTCCCCAGACTGGTAACAGCTGCTGGCTCCAGGGAGGGGCTTACGGGTAGGAACATCTGCTTTCTACCAGCCCAGGTCTGGCGTTGTGTGAATTCTCCACCGTGTACACGTGCCGGCAGACTCTGGCAAGCACACTTTCTCCTGCCACAGAGCGGGCTGCTCACCTGACCCCAGGGTCCGCAGGGAGGAGCGATCGTACTTCTTCACCCAGGAATCGCCGTATTTCAGCAACAGCCGGACAGCCGTCGGGGCACCATAGAACTGGTTGATCTTTAACCTCTGCACCATCTCCCAATACCGACCTACAAAAAGGTCCAAATTCACTCTCGGCAGGAAAGCCCACCAACATGATCTATTCAGACTTATCTGGAGATAAGCCAAGAGTTCCTGAGTGCTGGGTACATGCAGACATCTGCCTGTGTGCATAGAAAGATGGAAGGGAGCCCCTGGGCACAGGGTTCCAGATGGCAGCTCTCTGCCCAACGCTCCCCAAATCCGCAGGCATCAGCACATTTGGGAACAGTCTCCACCTGGCTTTGGATGACTGCATCTACATGGTGTGACCCACATGACCTAGCGAGAAATTAGTTCAGAGGGATATTACTGAATTTAAAAAATAACCCATGTGGCATTAACATAGAACTTTCACTCAGTCACACTTAACCTCTAAAGTGCTAACTGGTGCTTCCCCTAGTGACAGTGCCACCACCACTGTGCATGTCCCAGGGAGCAGGGCCACATGCCCAGCAGGCCTAGCCTTGATTCCCGTAAACCCCACACCCCACACCATTCCCTCTACACAGGATGCCGAGTTCCCTGTGGCTGAAGTGGTGTCTGAGACCACACCGAGCTGTGGCCCTTAACTCCTAGCTTTGCCCCCACACCTTCTTCCTCAAGCACATCTAGCCACCGAATGGATGGATCAGGCAAGGGGAGGTGACCACAAAGCCCATGCACAACTGTCAGCGATGTGGAATGCTCCAGCAAGAGCTCTTGGGCAGAGCCACTGTCATTCAATTACATTGAAACAAATATTTGGGGACACTGTGCTGTGTGGAAGGAAGATGCCAAGGGAGCAAGACGTGCCCCTGTCCTCAGAGGGATCTCAATTTAATGGAGGTGGCTCCAGGCCACACACAATGTGGTCTAGAGGGACAGCCCCAGAGCGCAGGCAGCAGGGCTGGGGAAGTGGGGCAGGTGGGCAGCTGGCCCTGCCTTCAAAGAAAGGCTGGATCTGGTCAGGTGGCTCAATGGGTGAGATGGACAATGCTAAGGTGATGGCCCCAAGGCAGGCAGCTTCAGTTAGAGGGACAGGAATGCTGGAGGAGGACAGGAATGTTTGAGATGTCCCCTGGCTCCAGGTCAGATTCCCTACTACTGCTCGTCTGACCTTCCTGCACACGCGGCACCGCCCCAGTCCACCCAGTGGCTGCAGTGTCAACTCAGCAGCCAGTCAATGGACCACAAGAACCACACCCTACCCAGAGCCCAGGCTGCCACCCTCCAGCGAACCTCTCAAGCCTCGAGCTCTCTCCCCCGCACCCAGCACAGGGTCCCAAACACGGTCCTGGGTACTCACCAGCATCGGGGTAAACTGGTGTACTCTCAAAAAGCACGCTGGTAGCTCCGTTGCACAGGGGTCCGTACACCACGTAGCTGTGTCCTGTGATCCAGCCGATGTCGGCCACACAGCCAAAGATGTCGCCTGGCCTGTGGTCAAACACAAGCTGCAGACACAGGAGGGAGCTGTAAGGAGCCTGTCCTCACGCCCACCACGTTCCCGCACCTCACGAGGAAATGGGCATGCGTGTGCAGCCACCAGCAGAGGGGCGAGTGCGTGTGCTGCGGGGGTTTCATGCCACACACCACAGCGGAAAGGCAGGATGAACCAGACAAAAGAACGTGTGCTGGACGAGCTCACAGAGGGAAGCTCACAACCAGACACAGTCGATCCACACAAGGGAGCTTAAGCTGGGGTGTGTCTGCGAGGGGCAGGCAGAGCTTTCTGGGGCTGGAGACATGCAGGTGGGAAGTCACAGGGGTACAGCGGAGAGAAACTTCATCTAGTTGTATGTTTAAGATATGGGCACTTTTCTTCATTGCCTAATGCCACGATTTAAAAAAAAAATCCCTTAAAAACTGAAAAAAAAAAATAAAAAGCCAAAAAGGGCAAGAATCGCATCAAACATCATTAGCCTCAAAGAGCATGAGAAGAGAGACATCTGCATCTCCTGCATTCTTGCCACAGGGTCCGATCTGAGCCTGATTCCATCTCAGAATCCAACACAGCCTGTTAGCAGGAAACACAGAGGACAGGGGGACAACTGACCTGAGCCAGGACATGGGATACCAGGGACAAACAGCCAGACACCACAACGGCTAGGGTTAAGGCAGTGAAAGGGATGGAGGTTATAAAAGACTTAACAGATGTCAAAAATATGTTAACGTGCACCAGTAAGCTGTGATGTCCAAGGATGCACAGTTGAGTGACAAAACTATATAAAAAAAAACAAAACTAAACAAGACAGGACATGGAGGTGGGGGCTGTGGCCAGACAGCCACAGAAGGGGCTTCCGAGAGGCTGGTGGCATTCCATTTCTTGACCAGAGTGGCATTTGCCTTATAATAATTCATTAAGCCACTCATTTGATTTGGGTGGTTTTCTGTATCTGCCCTGCCCCTGCCCAGAGCCCTGTGGGGACATGGCACCCCCGACTGGAGACCGCACCTTGTGAGTCATGGCGGCATACAGCAGGTAGCCTGCCTGGGTGTGGACGAGCCCCTTGGGCATCCCGGTGCTCCCCGAGGTGTACAACATGAAGAGCATGTCCTCGCTGCCCATACTCTCTGGGTCGCACACAGGGGCCTCCTTTTCCATTTCCTGGAAGCAAGAAGAAACAAACGCCCCAGCCAGGGTACTTAGCCTCCCCCGCTTCAATCCCCAAACCCTGGAGACACCATTCCCCCGGCTGTTGCAGGATTCAACAGACAGGATTCAGAGTTCACCTTCTCTGGCCTGCCCACATTCAACTCCAAATGTGGAGAAGATACCAAAGGATGGACACAATCATTTGTTACATTAAGTGCCCTAATATGCTTGTGGTATTTGAGTTCTATCACAAGGGAACCCTGGGCACCTATAGGGAACCCATACTGAGAACCACAACCCAACATGCCCCCGACCCAATTCACCTAATAATAATCTCTCTTTCTCAAACTGCACAAACCAGGTACAAAACCCACCTGCTCGAGAGGTATGTCCCGATCCCCCATGTGGACCTTCTTGTCCGTCCTGTGAGCCACCAGGACGTGCTGGACGGAAGGACAGCTCTTCACGGCTTCGTCCACAGTCCTCTTCAGTTCCAACACGCGCCCTGCCCGCAGTGCTTGGTTGAAGGTGATGACCATCTTGCACTTGGCTGACAGAGACAACACATTTCTGATCAGTTTCCTCCCCATCTGATCCTCACACCTTGGACTTACAGCTGCATGTCCCAGGCCTAAGAGTGTGCTAGAGAAAGTCCAATCTTGAGTAAAAGAGCCAACAGTAAAAGTGAGGTTCTACCTGTGTGGCAGCCCTTATGTGCCATGCAGAAGCGCCAGGCCTTTCCCCAGCTCTGAGGATAAGGGGAGATAAATTACTTGGCTCAACTCTCCCTCCTGGGGTCAGCAGCACAAAGACAATTTCCCAGCCAAACTGCTACCTTTCCCTCCCATCTCCTGGGAGCCTTCTACAGCAGAGGGGCTATCGCTCCACCCACTGCAACCACAGTGGCAGAGCAGCACCACGAGGCAGAGACCAAGCAAGCTGGACAAACGGAGGCCACGTCCCAAGAGTCCCACGTAGCCAGGCCCTTCCAGGGTGAGCTGTGTGGGCCAAGAACCTTCACTATCCCGAAATCAGCGCATGCCCCAGGGGACGACCAGGAGCCACCTGCCCCACCCACACCTTCAGGAAAGGGCAGCCTGGCTCCACACCGGCTCTTCAACGGCCAGCCCTCGGTGGTTAAGCGGGGGGACCTGAGCTTCTGCGGCTAACCGTGGGTGAGGCCCAGAGCAGGGAATGAGGGGCACATGCACACTGGACCTCAGGGCCACAGGCAAAGGGTTTACTGCCCACACTGTGCCCTAATGCGGATGACCCAGAGGGGTCAAGGCTGTGGGGATTTCCACAGGGACAGATACCCAGCTGTAGCGCTGACTGGCAGGGCCTCACTCTTCTCCCTCAGGCCTTTCAGTCATTCTGCACCAAGAGCCTCTTCCAGAGCCATGGGCAGAAGTGCTGGGGGATTACCCAGTAGCTCTCAAGAGTTGGGGTACAAATACTCCTACTCCCTGCCCCTCCTGTGCGGTGACTCGAGGTGTGCTACCTTATCGTCCAGGTTCTCTGTGAACTAAGCTCTGGTCACCCGCTGTGGCCTCACTCCCCACTGCCCTACAGAGCTTCCCAGGATCATGCTCATCAGGGTCTCTCTGGGATGGCCCTAACTAAGGCACCAGTCTCCCTCCCCCAGTCTCAAAGCACTTTCAAGCAACATGCCTACACTCCTCCTTCCTCCTAAGAGCCCCAGAGATGTCACTCCCAGCACAGGCCTTTGCAGCTGGAGGACCAGCAGGGCCACAGAGATACCCTAGACCTGCCCAGGCACAGCCACCCCTGCCTGGGACATCAGGGACATCCCCAGCGGCCCTGGCCACACACACTCTTTGCCCTTCAGGACTTAGGGAAACCAAGTCAGTCGGGTGAAGCCCCTCAGAGGCTCTCTAGGCCTCCATGCCCCCATCGGGTTGGCTCCCAGGGAGCTTCCTGTGGGCAAGTAAGGTGGACGATCCAGCAGGTAGAAATGAACCTTCCTCAAGGGGATGAGATACAAAGGAAGCTCACAGGGGCCAGGACCCACCACAGAAAAAGCAGTGATCCCGGCCTGTGCAACATGCTGGAATCACCTTACACAGGGGCAGCGCCTTCCCTGTCCCCACGGCACACACCTCGCTCCTGGCGCACATCTGTCCAGGGGCTCCCCACCCAAGAGGTTCTCCAGGGCAGGCCCCCAGGAGGTACTCGGGGAGCATCCCAGCACCACGAGCACATCTCATCCACTGGGGCCCTCCAAGGCGAGGCAACAGCATGGACGCAGGCAGGAACTGCACGCCACTGCGTCTGGGAGGATCCGATCTTCCCTCCCTGGTTTTGAGCAGGACCAGCACTGAGTTCATTTTCTGTTGCTCCCATAATAAATGACCACAAACTCAGAGGCTCAGAGCACCCATCTTTAGCTCACAGTTCTGTAGTCCAGGTGGGCTCAGCAGGGGTCTCTACCCAGAGTCTCCAAAATTGAGGTGTCAGAGGGCTGGGCCACATCTGGAGCTCTGGGGGAGCTAGTGGTTAGCAGAACTCAGGCCCACAAAATTGCAGGACCAAGGTCCTCTTTCCCTTGCTGTCAGCCAGCGCCACTCTCAGCATCTAGAGCCACCACTCCCGGCTTGTGGCCCCCTCTATCTTCAAAGCCAGACACAGTGGGTCAAGTCCTTCCCACACTTTGCATTGCTCTGACCTCCCCTTCTGCCTCATGTCCTCTGCGTCCAGTCGGAGAAAGTCCTGTGCTTTTAAGGGCTATGTGATTAGATGGGGCCCACCTGGATGTCCAGGCTCTGCTCACCATTTTAAAGTCCATCTCTTTACATCTGCAGAGTCCTTTCATCATGCAAGGTGACAGGCCATGGGTTCCAAGGGATTTGGGCATGGCCATCTGAGGGGGTCATTATCTGCCCTGAGAACATCTCTCAAAGCCACTTTCCTGACCTCTACCCTCCCCACCATGCCTCCCTCTCCCTCCACTCCTCACTCAGCCTAAAGCAAGAAGGAAGACAAAAGGAGGGTGGACAGTCAGAGCCCAGCAGCCAGGCCAGGGCTGGAACCCTGCAATAGCACAACTAACTGAGGTGGCCGCCAGCTCATGGTGACAGCCTGGTGGTCATGCCCACACTGAAGGTGGCTGCACATTATTTCGCCTGCTCTCATGAAGCAGTGGGATCCAGGTCCCCTCCTCCTGAATGTGGAATGGCCAGGGACTGGTGTGCCCAGTGCAGCTTAGCAAAAGTGATGCTCTGGGTATGCTGGGCCTGGGCTTTAGGACAACTGGCAGTTTCTACTTCTTCCTCTTGGAACCATGAGCCACCACGTAACAGCCTGCCTGCCTGAGGTCGCCTTGCTGTGAGGAAGCCCAAGTTAGCTATATGGAGAAACCACACGAAGAGAGAGAGATGCTTGGCCAGCCCTCAACCATTCAAGTCAACCCAGCTAATGTCTCAGGCGTCATGGAGCAGCGAACAGCCATCCCCCTGCGCCCATCTGCTTCCTGCCCCACAGAATCATGAAGTGTAATGATATAATTTACTGTTTTCAGCTGTTGTTTTATGCACTAAGTTTTGGAGTAGTTTTGTTACACAGCAACTGATACCCAAAACAGCCCCTCATCGACCCAAGAGGACACAGACCCCATCTCAATACGGTCTTGCCCCCAGGAACCTGGCACCTGAAGAGTTGCACATGGAGGCCAAAGGGTGTCAGGGCAAAGTCCTCTTCACAACAAAGTCCTGGAGACACATTACAGGTGTGTCCCTGCTGAGGTCCTCAGAGGTGGCCCTGCCCCTCCCAGGGTCTGGCTGTTTAGGAGTCCTGAGGTTCTGGGAGCTGCCGCAGCAACCAGCTACTAAACCCATACGCCTGAGCCACCCAGAGTTAACTGCTGTTGCTTGTTTCAAAGAATCTTAACAGGAACACCTGGTAACCATGGCCACGCCAACAAAAGAGAAGAGGGGCAGCTTAGAGTAGTGGTAAAAGCATGAACGCAGAATGCCTGCGTTCAAATCCTGGCTCTCTCAGCTACTAGCTCTGTGAGCTTGGGTAAGTCACTTAACCTCTTTGTACCTCAGTTTCCTCATCTTTAACAAGGGAGTAGTAACTTCCCAACAAAGAAAAGACCAGAACTAGATGGCTTCACTCATGAATTCTACCAAACATTTGAAGAAGATTTAACATCAATCCTTCTGAAACTTTTCCAAAAAAATTAAAGGAGAAGATACTACCAAATTCATTTTAGGAGACCAGCAACTACCCTGATACTAAAGCCAGACAAAGATACTACAAGAAAACTACAAACCAAAATCTCTTATTCACAATGATGCAAAAATCCTCAACAAAATGCTAGCAAATTGTATCCAGCAGCATGTTAATAGGATTAAACACTATGACAAAGCAGATTTACCCTAGGAAGCAAGGGTGGTTCAACATGCAAAAATCCATCACCATGATACACCACATTAATAGAATGAAGTGGAAAAAGTACATCTCAACTGATGCAGAAAAAGTATTTAACAAAATCCAACACCCTTTCATGATAAAAACACTTAACAAACTAGGAATAGAAGGGAACTTAACCTGATCAAGGGCATCTATGAAAGTCCACAGCTAAAGTCATACTTAATGATAAAAGACTGATGCTTTCTCCCTAAGATGAGGAATGAGACAAAGATGCCCACTTTTACCATGTCATTCGACATTGTTACAGAAGTTCTAGCCAGAGCAGTTAGGCAAGAAAAAGAAATTGAAAGCATCCACATTGGAAAGGAAGAAGCAAAACAATCTTTACTCATAGATGACATGATCCAATGTATATAATATCTTAAGTAAACTAAACCACAAAAAAAACTATTCAAACTAATAAATCATCTATCAAATTTGTAGGACCACGATGCAAAAATTAGTTGTATTTATCTATACTAGCAATGAACAATTTGCAAAGGAAATGAAGAAAATAATCCCATTTATAAAAGCTTCAAAAAGAATGAAACATTTAGGAATAAATTTAAGGACAAGTGAGACTTATACACTGAATACTACAAAACACCACTGAAAGAAATTTCCAAAAAACCTAAATAAATGGAAAGATATTTCATGTTCATGGATTAATATTAATATTGGTAATACTGGTAATATGGTAATACTGTCCACATTTTCTAAAGATTCAATGCAATCAAATTCCCAGCTGCTTTTTTTATTTTTTGAAGAACAGAAAAGCCCATCCTAAAATTCATATGAAAATTCAAGGGACCCAGAATAGCCAAAACAATCTTGAAAAAAGAGAACAAAGCTGGAAGACTCACACTTTGCCATTTCAAAATGTACTATAAAAGCTAGTGTCAAAACAGTTTGGCACTGAGATAAGAGTAGACGTACACATAGACACATAGATAAATGGAACAGCACAGAGAGCACAGAAATAAGCCCTTACATATGTGGTCAAATCATTTTCAACAAAGATGCTAAGATATTTAATGGGAGACTATTCAAAGTTGTCTCTTCAACAAATGGTGCTGGGACCACTGGATATCCACAGGACAAAGAATGAAACTGGACTCTCATACACTATACAAAAATTAACTCAAAATGTATAATATTAAAGACTAAATGTAATTTTAAAAAGCTAAAATTATAAAATCCTTAGAAGAAAACACAGGAGCAAATCTTCACAACATTGGATTTGGCAGTGCTTTCTCAAACAATGCAACAAAAGCACAAGAAATGAAAGAAAAAATAGATAAATTGGACTTTAAAATTTAAAATTTAAAACTTTCGTGTGCCAAAGGATACTACAGAGAAAGTGAAAACACAATGCACAAAATGGGAGAAAATATCTGTAAATCATATATCTAATAAAGGTCTAATATTAATATATAAGGAATATATAAGGAACTCTTACATCTCACCAATGAAAAGGCAAACAATGAATCAAAGAATGAACAAAGAGCTTAAGTAGACATCTTTCCAAAGAAAATATACAAATGGCCAACAAGCCCATTAAAAGGATGTTAAATAATAATAGTCATTAGGGAAATGCAAGTCAAAACCACAATAAGATACCACTTCATTCTCAATATGATGGCTGTAATTTTTTTTTAATGAAAAATAACAAGTGTTGATGAGAATGAAGAGAAATTGGAGCCCTCATACTTTGCTAGTGGGAATGTAAAATAGTGCAACTCCTTTGAAAAACGGTTTTGCAGTTCCTCAGTAAGTCAAATATGTAATTGCCATATAAGCCAGCAATTTTATCCCTAGGTATATACTAAAAAAATTGAAATTAAGTGTCCCTGTAATAGCACCTCTACTTAGAATAGCCAAAAGGTAGAAATAACCCAAATGGCCATCAACTGATGAATAGGTAAACAAAATGTGGTATATCCATACAGTGGAATATTATTCAGCTATAAAAAAAGAAGTACTGATATATGCCATAACAAGGATGAATGGGGAATGCCTGCTTAATGGGTATAAGGCATCCATCGGGCGTGAAAAAGTTCTGGAACTAGATAGTGATGATGGTTGCACAACATTGTGAACGTACTTAATGGCACTGAATTATACACTTTAAAATGGTTACAGTGGTAACTTTAAAAGGGGGAGAAGAATAATAAGAGTATTATCTCATATAATACTTAACGAGGACTAAGGCAAATTAAAGGAGATATAACCTTTGCAAAGCACTTGGAACAGTGCCTGGCGCACAGATGTTAAGAGGGTTTAGAGACAGGAAGAGAGAGAAGGGGTGGCAGCCTCAACCCTTCAAAGTGGAGGGAGAAACCCTGAAAGGGAGTGGAAGGGCTTTCTAGCCTTTTATGCAGAGGGTATTCAGCAGGGTTCTGAGAACTCAGCCCATTAGCTGTTTACCACCCACAAGCAGTCTTCTATGAGACACAAGAACTCTCAAGGGCCTCCAGAACCTAGCACCTTCCTTGGGAAGCCATTTCAGGGGACTCTCTCTAGGAGAGAGCAGGAAGCAGGAATCAGACTGCACAGATATGGGGCCACCCATCAATCAGACACTTGATCCTCTGGCAACAGCAAAAGCAAGAAGACACTACTGTTCTCCACACTGTCCAGGTGACACTGACCCACCTGCAGACAGAAATCCTTAAAGATACACCACATGCTCCCTTCACCTGACTCCAGGCCTCTGAAGATGGTCAACCTCTTAATTCCTCGTAACAGAAGGATTCCAGCTGTTGACCTGTGGGACCTTCCATTCACCTGCAGCCTCATCACACCCTGCACACTCCCTCCCTCCTGCACTGCACCATGCCAGCCTCCTCCCCACCACTTGGCCTGGACCTCTGCTGTTTCCTCCACCTGGAACTCTACCCTCCCTTCTTTGCCTGGCTAAGTCCAATGCACTCAGATCTCAGTCCACAGAACAAATGCTCATTCAGCCACATGCCTGTCCCTAGTAGCATCTATCATTTGTCTGTGTGACTTTTAATTAATGTCTGTCTCCACTTTTATGGTCTCCACCCTAACGGCCAGGCCCCCAGCAACAAGGACCAGGGGACTCCCGAGTTCCTCCTTCCCCCACCTCCTGCTCACCATCATTGATTCTGCCAGCCAAGGACTCTGCACTGAAGCCAGCAAAGATGACTGTGTGGACAGCTCCGATCCTAGCACAGGCCAGCATTGATGCCACAGCCAGTGGGGACACAGGCATGTAGATGGCCACACGGTCCCCTCGGCGGATTCCATGCCTCTTCAGCGTGTTGGCCAGGCGACATGTGGTCTCCAGCAGCTCCCTGCAATACAGGGAAGAGAAGGCCATCAGAGACAGGTAAGGGCCAAAACACAGAATAGTTTGGGGCAGAACAATTCTGCAAACTGCATGTGCTGTCCACCTAGCCCAGAGCAGGAAGGATAACAGACATTTGAATACTTGTTGCGTGGAAAGTTCTTTTGCAGAAAGAAATGTTTTTAGCAGTTGTAGATTGGTATTGACAGAGATTCACTGCCACATTACTGAGGTTATATAGCTGTACTGTGTCCATTTAGAGCAGGGTTTCTCAGAGACCACTAGTGTCCGAAGCACAGATCATCATATTCCTGCAACTTCTGAAAACGTGCACCTCCGAAAGACAGATCTCAAAAGTAACACATTTAGTGGGGAAAGAGCAGGCCCAGTTTTCTGAACCAACACAGGCGAGGGCCCCAGGCCCAGGTAGGGCAGATCCCAACTCTGCGAAGCCACAGTGAGTCCGGAGGGAAGGCGACAGCCAGGACAGCCACCTTCTTGCAGCCCCGAGGCAGCACTGGCGGGTAGAGCAAACACCCCAAATTTCTCCCCAGGCTGAATGGACTCGGGGAACAGAACACAAGGCGTCCTCAGCTGCTGCCAGCCGCCCACGCTCAAAACCACAACCACGTGGTGTGGGTGTGGCCACCCCACTCACCACACTCGGGCCTATCGTGAGAGGTTTGGTCCCCCAATCAGAGTGCAGCATCCCTCTGGGCAAACTGATTGGCTTGGCGTTGACATATGATCCAACCCAGCCCAATCAGAGCTAATAATACTCAACTCTGAGAAAGCCAGGAGAACTCGAGAGCAGCCCAGTTGTCCCTGTGGGGCCGGAGGTGGAGACAGTGGAAGCAATGCCAACATCGTTTGGCTGAATCCGGACTTAACAATTGCATTATCCAGTCATTTTCACACATTTGCTGGATGTGGTTTGATCTTAATTATTTGCAATAAAAAGAACTAATACAGAACATGACAAGAGGGGAAACCAAGGCTCCTTCCCTCTGGGTTGGGGCGGGCCACCAGCCGTGCTCCCCTGCCGTCTGCGTTGCTCCGGGAGGCCCCAGCAGCGCAGCCCTGCCCCGCAGGCGGCCGGCGATGCGACCCTCGTTTGCGCTCTGCAAGGCCCCTTACAAGCGTGTTTGCACAGTTCCCCTGCGTTCAAAGGGTAGTCAAGGAAAGACTTGAAGACAAGGAAAGCTCCCAAGAACAGCGAAGCTCAGCTAGGGGCCGCCCAAGGAACCACAGTGGAATGAAAACGAATGGTCCCCATCTCAGGCAGGGACCTCAAGGAGGCCTTTGTTTCTTCCCAAAGCCATTCTGCAAAAGAGACGAGTTGAGAACCAAATCACAAGTTCAGCCTGCAGTTCGCCCCACTGCCAGAGCCTCCTGCCCAGGCTGGCTCCAGCGTGCCTCTTCCGCTGGGTTTCATCTTTTCTCCTTAAAGCTCTCAGAAGGAGGGGACAAAGGCACCACCTTCACGTCGCTAAATTTATGATAAAAGAAAGAACGCCTTCTGACAGTCCCTAACACCAAACTCTACAGGATCCAGGGCCATAACTTAAAAAAAAATATCAATGAGAAGCAGGATGCACCGGAGCCTTTGCCGAAAACTCAGTAGGTATTCTCTTTCCTATTAGATGGAAACTCCCAGAAATCTGTTTGAAATTACTTTCTAAAATGACAAAAACCAGCTAACTTCCATGAATTCCTAAGATGTTAAAAATCTCATTCTAGCGCATGGGGGTGAGTGGGCTGTTGGCACTGGACAAAGGAAGTGAGAGAGGAAGGGTCCTCCAGGAGCACAGCTCTGCCTGGGAAAAAGGAGGCCCGTGTGAAGGTGTGCAGGGCTTTGAGCACCTCTGCTTGCCGGTATGGTCACTGAGGGCAGCAGGGAGAGCTTCCTGGACAGGTTGGCTGTGGGTAGGAGGATTGAGGCAGAAGGGAATGAGTGGATTTTCTCTACAGGGGGAGAAGTTGCCCAGCTATTGGAGTTGTGCAGCTGAACTACAGCTTCGAGGGAGGGTCTAAAGATCAGGCCTAGGCTGACCACGTGTTCCTTGGAGGACCAAGGGTCCTCAACATGTGCCCAGGAGCTGAAGCAGAGGCTGGTGGGTCTCACACTCTTGCTGCTAAGAGGCTTCTGATAAAGAATTTCATCCAGGTAAATCTCAGAGCTTTATCCACTTCCTACTTACTCTGTCAAGGCCATAAACCTTGAGGTGGAAGGGATCCTCCTGTCAGGCGGTGCAGCCTCCCTGGAGTTCTGGAATCGATTACCACATTCCAGCCTGCAGTGTAGCCCCAGTTTAAACGGCACACTGCCAGAAGTCACCTCATGGGGCTGCCTCTTTATTTGTAATTTAATAGAGAAAGAGTGTACCTAAAATTGGACCAAGATTTGCAGATCTTCAAATTCCACCCCTTAGTCCTAGCTCAGCCCTTTAAAGCTGCGTGCAATAAATCTAGTTTGTCATTCAATGACAGCTCTTCAAATTCCCAAATACTTTCCCCATCCCCCTACCCTATCCTCTTCGAAGCCTTTCCCAGATTGCCAAATGGCCCCCCCCATTCCTATGGTATCTGCCCAGAGTAGAATATGGGTACCTAGACCCTTGACCTTAACTTTATATTTAATCATGTAAATTAAGAGCATATTAATTTTTCAATACCTGACACAGGTGGCTCAAATTCAACATGAGGTCACTAACACACCCCCTCCCACCCCCAATATAAGTAAGAGATTATCTTTTTTTTTTTTTTTTTTTTTTTGAGACAGAGTCTCACTCTGTTGCCCGGGCTAGAGTGCCGTGGCATCAGCCTCGCTCACAGCAACCTCAAACTTCTGGGCTCAAGCGATCCTCCTGCTTCAGCCTCCCAAGTAGCTGGGACTACAGGCATGCACCACCATGCCCGGCTAATTTTTTCTATATATTTTTAGTTGGCCAATTAATTTCTTTCTATTTTTAGTAGAGACAGGGTGTCGCTGTTGCTCAGGC
>CAUYPO010117878.1:0-66632 GCA_963574435.1 Cheirogaleus major | reverse complement strand
AACAAAACGACAATCACCTAAAAACAGAATTTCCTCATGGTTCATCTCCAGTGATCCAACAGCTATTGGTTTGCTCAGCAGCTGAGGAGCAAATATATTATAAAGATGATTTTCTTTTTTGCACGTTATCAGTTATTTTTCTGGGCACTCCCTCTATTTACTGAATGACTTCAAAGTGCTTTATTAAATACCAAACTTTTTTTTTTTTTTTGAGACAGAGTCTCACTCTGTTGCCTGGGCTAGAGTGCCATGGCGTCAGCCTAGCTCACAGCTACCTCAAACTCCTGGGCTCAAGCGATCCTCCTGCCTCACCCTCCCAAGTAGCTGGGACTACATGCATGTGCCACCATGCCCGGCTAATTTTTTTCTGTATATTTTTAGTTGTCCAGCTAATTTCTTTCTATTTTTAGTAGAAACGGGGTCTTGCTCTTGCTCAGGCTGGTCTCAAACTCCTCAGCTCAAAGGATCCACCCGCCTTGGCCTCCCAGAGTGCTAAGATTACAGGTGTGAGCCACTGTGCCCAGCTTTAAATACCAAACTTTTGAGGGGTTACCATGATATAGGAGACAACATGGATATCTCCAGGTGACACAAAGTCTCCCTAAATGAGACTCACTCAAGAGGTACATACTAATCGCCAAATCTAAACCATTCAGTTGCAGTTACCATAGTCCCTGCTGCTGGTTCTTACCAATAACTCTTTCTAGTTCCTTGTTTTGAATTGTAATGAGATTGGCAGTGACCAAACGTGGAGGGCAGAAGCCAATTTTTTGGGCAAGGATGGCAAGATCCTTCCAGTACAAAGCACCACCCAGGCACTCACCTAAGAAAAAAACAAAAAAACAAACCATAGGCCAATCAATACTTAATACATCATTAAGAGAATTATTCTTCTATATCATTGATTAGGACATGGTATTAGTTAAAACATCAAACATACAAATAGAAGCTGACCTGAGGTCTAGAAAGGCAAGGCTAAGCCTGGGTATGCTGGCTAATGGCATGTGGGTACCATTCACAGGACAGTCACTAAAGGGTTGGTTCTACCCAGCTATGATCATAATGTTCATGTATATATTAGGTTACTTTCTGAAAAGTGCTATGTTATGTGAATAAAATAGTATAAAAGAGAAATTATAACATTACCTCTTAGTTCCAGATTAATCCCCTAATGATCTGCTACCAGAACAATAGCTACTACTAATGTTGTTAAGGCATTTCAGTTTTTTTCAAGTACAAAAATGGTCACAGAAGTTTTATTTATTACATCAGTAAATGGTAAACAACCTAAATGATCACCAATAGAGAAAAGGTTTCAGTATGGTACTGCTGCAGAACACAATTGTATAATATAAACATATTTAAAATGTTTTTTTATAATTTTAGGCTAAATAAAATTAGAATACTAAGTTCTAGATGTGGCATGCTCCCAATTTTATTATACACATACACAGACAAAAAAAACAACTAGAAGAATACTTACTAAAATATTAAAGAGGTTATCACTGCATTTTATATGATTTTAAGTATAATTTTTTTAAGAGATGAGGTCTCACTATGTTGCCCAGGCTGGACTCAAACTCCTGGGCTCAAGAGATCCTCCCGACCTCAGCCTCCAGAGTATCTGGGACTACAGATGGGCACCACTGCACCCAGCTTAGTAATTTTTTAAAGTTTTTCTTTTTGGTGTGTTTGTCAACTTTTAACAACATCCATTTATTATTGTATAGTAAGAAAAAGCTAACATAATTATTTAAAAAGAACTTTTGATTTCATAGTCAGACTGACCAAAAGCATGGATTTATCTCCTTAACTTCCTGAGACTCCATTTAAATGACAATAAAGGAATAAACAACACAATAATGATGAGAACATAAGGGAATTAAGGGGGCGCCAGCTCTGGAACAGTTGCCCTCATTTCCACACTACAGTTTTCAAAGTGTTTCTCACATTCATCATCACATTTGATCTTCATAATAGCCCTTTACAAATTGTATTATTATTTACATTTTACAGTTTGGAAAACAATAATTCAAAGAGATTCATTAAATCGTCCAAGGTCATATTACTTTTGAGTGGCAGCGAAAGCAAGGAACGCCTCCGCTTTCTGGCCTGATCCCATGTGATGGCATGTCACATGGCCTCATCCTAACTAGCAGCATGGAGCTCTGCACGTGAACAAGCATCTGCGTTAAAATGAAACAAAACAAACAAAAAAATCACCTACCCCACAAAACTTTGTGCGTCCTGATTTCTTCTGGCAATTCAAGGCTAGCATAGACGTCACTGAAATATAGCTCCCCACCACACTGAAACAGAGCCATGTTAGTCCAAACAAGGTTAAAGATTACATTGGCCCAGATTACAAAGAAAAGGATGAAGGAACGAAATCAATTTTAAAAACCAACAGAAATGTTCGAGCTGACCCTTTATGAACAAATAACAATCAATAGCCAAGTGCCAACGTTTCTTTTTCCCAATGGCCTATCCAACAGGTAATAAAATCATTTTCTAAGAGTGTCTCTCTCCTAAATAAAGATACTCGGGCTACCTAAACTTTTAGCCAACCTGAACCAAAAGGAGCGCCAGGTTGATATAAACAGTATTCATAAACTCTTACCTCTTAAAAATAAGTTTTTGTGATGTTGTTATTTACTTTCATAACACATCATATTTTAAAAATATTGTCCTTAAAATGTAAAGCAAATGAGTGATCAGAAACTTCAAATTTTATTTAGCTAATTTCAAAAGCCTGGAGATCTAGATTCTATAATAATATTTCTATCTTTTATATCTCGGTAAAGATAATGAACTGGCCTATAAATTGGCATACTAACAAGGACATTATTAAATCATTTCTATATAGTTATTTTTTTATTTTTATTTATTTATTTATTTTTGAGACAGAGTCTCACTCTGTTGCCTGGGCTAGAGTGTCATGGCATCAGCCTAGCTCACAGCAACCTCAAACTCCTGGGCTCAAGCGATCCTCCTGCCTCAGCCTGTAGCTGAGACTACAGGCGTGCGCCACCATGCCCAGCTAAGTTTTTCTATGTATTTTTAGTTGGCCAATTAATTTCTTTCCATTTTTAGTAGAGATGGGGTCTCGCTCTTGCTCAGGTCTTGCTCTTGGTCTCGAACTCCTGAGCTCAAACGATCCACCCACCTCGGCCTCCCAGAGTGCTAGTATATAGTTATTTTTATTTGAACTTTACTATAGCCAAAATGTCAGAATTGTTTGTTTGTTTGTTTAGAGACAAGGTCTCGCTATGTTGCCCAGGCTGGAGGCAAACTCCTCAGCTCAAGCGATCCTCCTGCCTCAGCCTCCTAAGTAGCTGGGACGACAGGCACACATGCCACTTGCCCAGCTAAAGTCTCCTATCTTCTATCATGAAAACACACATCTCATGATACACATAAAGGCTATAGAATTCCTGCAAGTTTTCCTTTCAGAAAATAATTAATGTAAAGCTGGCACAGTGGCTCACACCTGAAATCCTAGTACTTTGGGAAGCTGAGGCAGAAGGAATACTTGAGGCCAGGAGTTTGAGACCAGCTTGAGCAACATAGCAAGTCCCTATCTCTACAAAAAAAAAAAAAATTAGCCAGGTGTGGAGATGTGCGCCTGTAGTCTCAGCTACTCTGGAGGCTGAGGCAGAAGGATCACTGAGCCCAGGAGTTTAAGGCTGCAGTGAGCTATGATGATACCACTGCACTCCAGCCTGGGCAACAGAGTGAGACCCTATCTCAAAAAAAAAAAAAAGTAATTAATGTAAAAGTTCCATCTACTGTAACTTCCCAAACATCTGAAATCATGACAGGTAAGATAAGAAATAAGTAGCACTCAGAGAACTAGAAGTTCTAGAAGAGAGTACATTCTTTTTTTTTTTTTTTTTTTTGAGACAGGGTCTCGTTCTGTTGCCCAGGCTAGAGTGCAGTGGCATCAGCCTAGCTCACAGCAACCTCAAACTCCTGGGTTCAAGGGATCCTTCTGCCTCAGCTTCCCAAGTAGCTGGGACTACAGGCATGTGCCACCATGCCCAGCTAATTTTTTCTATTTTTAGTAAAGACAGGTCTCACTTTTGCTCAGGCTGGTCTTGAACTCCTGAGCTCAAGTGATCCTCCCGCCTCAACCTCCCAGAGTGCTAGGACTATAGGCATGAGCCACCACTCCCACCCATGGAAGAGAGTACATTTATAGCCACCTTTAGTGGTCAGTCCAAAGGTTCCTGCAGCTCTGCAGTAGCTATTCTAGGATCACATACAGAGGCAAACAGGAGAAACACCCAATAAAGCAAATATCTTAACATATTCAATGCTAATTGTCACTCTCATATTTACTACCTTTTACAAGCTGAGAGAGAAAAGAATCCATATCTAGAGTATTCCTGCCTCTCCCCCTTTTTGCCATCTCTTTTTAATTTCTGAATAAACTAAAAGAGTTTGAACTCTCAGTCCAGGGAAAAAGAACAGGACTGGCCGAGAGCGGTGGCTCACGCCTATAATCCTAACATTCTGGGAGGCCAGGTGGGAGGATCGCTTAAGGCTGGGATTTTGAGACCAGCCTGAGCAAGAGCGAGACCCCATCTCTATCAAAAATAGAAAACAGCAGGGCGTGGTGGCAAGCACCTATAGTCCCAGCTACTTGGGAGGCTGAGGCAGGCGGATCCCTTGAGCTCAGGAGTTTGAGGGTGAGCAAGGATGATGCTGGGCAATAGGGGGAGATCATGTCTCAAAAACAAAACAAACCAGGACTGATCCCATGCTAAAAGATAAGTTATCTCACTCTTCCCCTCACCTTCAGCACTTGATACACCTCCTGCAGCACGTGTTGTTTATCAGGCACAAGGTTAATAACACAATTTGATCTAAAAAAGAACAGATGGAATGTCAAACAAATCTACACACTATTTCAGAGATCTTCATATCTTTTTAGTCCCTAAAGGTGGCTTCTACCATTTTGTCAAAGCTATACCATTCTTCCTGCCTCCCTCCTCTCTTACCAATACTCAACTCTTCCCCAACATAAGGGAGATAGGCAGAGTGTTTAGAATCTCTATAAAGTGTTAGCAAATTTGAATGTGTAGAAAAAAAAAATATCAGACATGATTCTTATTTGTTTCTGACCTGATGTTCACCATTCAACAAGATGAAACCTGGGACCAGATTCCTACTGCACAAGGCATTTCTTATGCCCCACGTAAATAGGCCAAGTTCCTCGAAGGCAGCTTTCTTAAGGTTGTCACTTGGGCATGATTTCACAACAACTCATAGGGAAAAAAGAAACAGAATCCTATAATTTGCCATGAAAATATTACTAAAGATAACAGGTCAGTGTGTATTGTAAGAGCAGACTTAGTGGTCTTGATAGTGTTTTGGGTTCATCGGTTTATCTTTAAGTTGCAAGTAAGTTTTCTCTTGGCCTAGTGTGTTCTGCTGCAAGTGGGCTACAAGCAGCTCAGACCAGGTCCCCCTCCCTCTATTCAGACATGCTAAGTTTAGTTTAACACCCTAAATGAGAGTCAATTAGGCAAAAAGTGGTGATGTTTGTGTGTTCAAATGGAAATGGACTATACTTGTGGCAGTAAGGATAATGACCTACATAACAACATCATAACTCTCATTCTTGACTCCAGCCTCTCCCAACTTCTCAATACAGCCATGAATAAAAGTCACATTGGGTGCCTGGAAGCCAAATTTTTCCATGTGATAGTCAAGATACTTTTTAGCCACTTCCACCTAAAGGAAGAAAAATACAGATGTGATAATCAAATATTTTTAAAATATTCTACTTTTTTCCTAAAAATTTCCTATTATTTAATATTACCAGAATGTACTTCCCCCAGATTATTTTGAGTAAGTAGACAAGGTTCCTATGGACACATAGGAGATACTGCAGCCTGGGACATAAACTCCCTGCTACATGTGTTTTGCTTAAACAAACTTCATTCAATAAAAAAAGTTGTTCAGCACAGATGGCAGAAGGAAGGAAAAGATCAAACTCCACTGGGCTGTCATGATATTTATATATCAGATCAAGCCTCTGACTTTGTGTTCTCCCATAAGAACCCATAATTGTCAAAGTTCTCAGCTTCCGGGACACGAAGTGCTGGTGGTACAAGTGAGCATTGCTAAATAGCGGTCTTGTAAATTATCTTTGAAGGGTCACAAAGAAAGCAACTTTATCTCTAAAAAAGTGCTTTTGAAATTTTTTTCCTCCTTGTCCTCCAAATCACTGCCTCACCTGATCTTTGGTCATGTCTATTCCAGTGATGTGCCCCTTCTCACCAACCAGCTGACTAAGCGCATAGCAATCTCTGCCACTTCCACTGCCCAGATCCAAAATCCAGCAGTTTTCTAGATGCTCAGGGATGACCATACCACAGCCATAATACCTGGGAAATGGAAGACACACGTTTTCCCCAGAGACTATAAGACATGGAACCACTAAACCTTGTACATCTTTCCTTTCTTCCTTCCTACCTCCCTCCTTTCCTGCCATCATTCACTCATATTTCTCTTTAGGTGTTTAGTCTCCACCACTAAACTGGACGCGAGAGGGCTGGGACTATTATCTGCTTTAACACAGTAGCATTGAGCATTGTGGCAGATACTAAGACTTATATAAGCCATCTAAAATATTTGTTCAATGAATACATTTAGGCATTCGTCGAGCATCTAATTCAGGCCCAGGACTGTGCTAGCTATTGAGGAAGAAATGGAAGATTCTGTCCTCTGGGTGTATTTACTCTAACTAGGGAGGTAAAAGGTGGGCACAGAAAACAGGGACTGGCCACCATGGGTGGCCTCATTGGAGCTTCTTAAACAGAGCAGGAGGATGATCAGTGCTGACCTTCAATAGGATTTTTACAATAGACAAGGCAAGCCTGGTGGATTGGTGGCGATGGGTGATGGGTTAATTCCCTAGTGACTGGCATCACTGTCTTTCCAGAAAGCTGCAGTCTGGGGTCTTCGTGGGGGCAGCACAGGGCACTCTACCTCAAGGCTACTTCTTCATGCACATTTTGCAAGGCTTCCCGAATGTGCTTGGGGACCAGTCTAGCTGCGGTGACACAGGCATTGGTCTGGAGGTCTGCGGACTTCTTCAGCACCTGCCCATAGTAGGTCTGATCCAGCGGCCCAGAGTGGAGGGAGAAGTGAGAAGGGGAGGGAGACGTGAGAAGGGGAAGGAGAGGTGAGAAGGGGAAAGAGCTGCAGCTGGTGTCGGCAGCGCGCGGGCCCCCTATTCCCTATCCCCACTTGGCCCACCTCTGTTTCCGCCAAAGTTCGAAGGCCACACCCTGCCTTGTCCCTACTCCAGGGGTCCGGGGCCGGGCAGAGGCGCGGGCCAGGCCGGGCTGCCATAGGCCTAGGCTGCACCTCAGCCGTTCCAGGCTCTACAGCTCTCACCTGCACGTACTCCCGGATCTCGGCGTCGCGGGGGGCGGCCACTGTCGGGAGGGGAAAGGTAGCTGAAAAGACGGGGCGGGGCACCACGAGATAGAGGGGTGGTTAAGGGGCAGGCAGCGGGCCGAGGGCCGCCGGGAGGACTAAGGTCTCGCGGCGCAGCTCTGGGGATGGCACACGCCCGCGGAGCCGGACCGGCCCGGGCTGGGGGCTGCCCCTGGGGCAGGGGATGGAGGCGGGGTGCGCACTCACTGTCTCCACCGCCTGGGGGCTCCGGGACCGAGGCCTCTCGCAGCCAGCTCCCCGGGCCTCGCCCCAGGGCTGGCAGGCAGGCCAGATCCCCGCCCCCGCCCGGGCTGCACCCACGCGCTGACCTCCCGGCCTCGCGCAGCCGCGCGGGCCCGGTAGCCCTAGAGTCTTTCCAGCCAGGAGGACGCTGTTACTACTAAGTAGCACCTTCCTTTATTGCCCCACTGTGATTTTCATTGATAATCTGGTATTCAGCCTTCAATGAATATATAATGATTTTTCTTCCCTTTTTGGGAATGAAATCACCTTTTCTCAATCCAGTTTTTAAAGTCAGGTTTATTGAGGTATAATATACATTCCGTAAAATTTATCTTTCTTTAGTGTACAGTCCTGTGAGTTCTGACAAACGAATATATCACCACAATTGAAACTAAAACAGTTTCTCGCCCAAAAGTGTCTTCGTGTCCTTTTGTCCTTCCTCCTCCCACCCACAGCTCTTAGGCAACCACGGATCTGTTCTCCCTCCCTATACCGCCTTTCCCAGCCTGTCATGCAGATGGAACCGTTATACTTTGTAGCTGTTCTCTGCCTATTTTCAGTTGTATTTAGGAAAGCAACTTTGATAAATTCATTTTTACCTCTAGTAATTTTTGGTCAATTCATACGTGTTTTCTAGGTATTGTCACTTCATTTTGCAGAAAGCATTTTTAAATTATTTTTACTTCCACCGTTATATTTGTGTATCTTATCTTGTTTTGTGGTTGTAACAAGCATTCTAGTCATTAGGATGGTAAAGAGTTAGGGAAATCCAAGTGAAAGGATATCTAAATGGAAGACATGGACTCCTTCACTGAATTATACCCATTTTTCAATCTCATCTGCCAATAACACAAAAATTTTGTTGAAATCCAGCTACTAACTTTTCATCTTCCCTGATGTCAATTAGTTGTTTAATAGGAAAGTGTTGTCTTTTTATATTTTCCACAAATTAAACCCATGGAAACAATCTTCGTTGGAATATTTTCATAGGTTAGCATACTTCCAACTATTAAGTACATAAAACTTAGTGTTTTTATAGATATCACTTAGTTTTTTTTGGCAACCATATAATGGTGAAAACACTCCTAAATATTAATTTTCAAAATAGTCTTTCCATAAAATGAGTTCCTTTAGAAAAGCAGTGATTTAAAGGGGCAAATGAATGGCAAGTAAAGGACTCTATCATTTTCACTTGTGTTTGTTTTGTTATATTATCTTCAGTCTGTGGTTTAGTTACAAGATTCACCTGATAACCCTTCAATCTACCTAACCACACACAGATAAGCTGCAATAAAGCAAACCACTATCAAATTAAATTGAGTTATTCTCACTTTTCCCTCATGGTATCTGATGTGCTGGCCTGTTTTGCTGTGACCATCATGCATTCTGATTGTGGGTGTTTTTTGGTTTTTGTCTTACTCTCACCCCTTCTAAATGACAGGTATACTATGTATCTGTATACTAGGTAGACCAATTAGGGTTCTCATATCAAGCCATATTTTAAATGTTGGCAAAAACTAATTTTTTAAGATAAAAATAAACATACATAGAAATTTACATGTTTTCTTCCCTTACCTCCAAGGAAGGCCTTGTGCATATGGCCACACATTCCACTTTGAAAGCTACTGGCATGATGCTTCCAGGATGTCCCAGAAAGGCAGATTTTGGTTCATGATACAGAACCATCTTTCAAGAAGTGGAGCTTTTCCAGAATGGCCAGTATCTCTAAGTAAAGGACTCCCCAAACATTGGACAGATTCAGGCAGAAGCTAGATGAGCAGATGAATGATTACTCACCAGAGAGGGAGCAGCAGCGGTAAATGGAGGGATTTCATTACTCCCAAGATCCTTTCCTTTTCTAAGACTTTTTTAGTATTATGTTAAAGACTGGAAATGACAGGTGGCACCCTTGTTTCTATTTATAAGGGAAATAACAGGTAACAGAGAGTTAGACTAATAGTCAAAAGACCTCCCGGCAAACTCAGTGACCTTGGGCAAGTCATTTCATCTCCCTGGCTGTGTCTTTTCATCTGTAAAACATGGGGCCAGAATTTAGTAACTTTTAAGGCCCCAACAACTCTAATTTTCTGGGGTTCAATGACTCTCTCTTCTTCACCAAATATTACATTGGTTCTTGGATTTTAAAATATACTCATTAGAAAGAAAGAAATTCTTTTTGTTTTTTTATTTGAAATCAAAGTTGAATTTTAAATGCCTTTTTGGTGTATATTATAGTGATATAAGATTTTATTATTTCCTGTAATCCTAGCACTCTGGGATGCCAAAGCGGATGGATTGCTCAAGGTCAGGAGTTCGAAACCAGCCTGAGCAAGAGCAAGACCCTGTCTCTACTAAAAATAGGAAGAAATTAATTGGCCAACTAAAAATATATAGAAAAAATTAGCCAGGCATGGTGGCACATGCCTGTAGTCCTAGCTACTTGGGAGGCTGAGGCAGAAGGATCGCTTGAGCCCAGGAGTTTGAAGGTGCTGTGAGCTAGGCTGATGCCACAGCACTCTAGCCTGGGCAATAGAGTGAGACTCTGTTTCAAAAAAAAAAAAAAAAAAGAATTTATTCTCTCCTGTTCATGTTGCTGCCTCATCAGGCTGGCATAGTACCAGAGAGTCCCACTGATTCTATGACTTCCATATCCTCTTGCTGCAGTGCCTGAGGCATGCCTCCAACTCTGGTCTAGAAGCCAAAGGAAGGAAGGAGAAGTCATCCCTACTGTCATCCTCTTCGACAGTTACCCCATGTTGTGATGTTGGGGTTCCCATTGCAACTGGACCTGCCTCTTCAGTGTACTCATCATAGCAAATTTAAAATGACCACAACTTACTTGCTACTTTTCCCATAGAGGTGGAATCTAATTCTCCCCTGCTTAAATCTGGCTGGCCTTAGTTACTTGGTTTAATAGAATGCCACAGAAGTGATATTTTGTGACTTTCAAGCCAAGGTCATTAAAAGTTGTGCAACTTCCATTTGGGTTCTTCAAATGCTTGCTCTCAGAAAAGCCAGCAGACATAAAAAAAAGTCCAACCACCCTATCGCCATTATACTGCAAGGAAGTCCACATAGCTACATGGAGAAGGCATACAGAGACAGAGTGATGTCAGGTATCCTAGCACAGGTGTCAGATACACAGGTTAGGAAACCATCCTGGACATTCCAGTCCCACCAGATATGAAATAGAGAAGAACTGAGGCCCAGTCATATGGCCCCTATTGAGCTGTCTCAGCTACCACCAGCTGCCTGAATCTCCCTATCTCATTGTGGAGCAGCTACAAACTATCTCCCTTGTAAGCTGCCCAAATTTCTGATCCACAAATTAGTGAACATAATAAAATGGCTGTTTTACTCCACTTAGTTTTAGAATTGGTTTGTTATGCAGCAATAGATAAGTGGAACAAATACACACACACACACACACAACCATTCCCCAAGGCATGTCCATGATCAGCATTCAAAATACTCTTGTTCTTATATTAGTTCCAACATACACTTCTCCCCTAAACAGCACGGTATCAGTAGACTTTCAAATGACCACAATTTAATCTATAATTATCTTTTCATGTAACTGATTTTTCTCTTACCTACTCAAGAGGGAAGAAAGAGCCTTCCATCAAATGTCAAAAGAGGAGCAGAATCCTCAACTTATATAAATCCTTCAACTGCGAGAGTGTGAGGGTGAGATGGGTGGATGCTGCAGGATAGCTGGAAACTCGACTAGCAGAGATCTAAATTGGAGGAGGGGGAGATCAAAATTTCCCAAAGCCATAACTAAAGTAAATTGTCAAAGCATAATAGGTGGTTTGAGACCTAGCTATTTCCTGGTATTTTCTTCGTGCTTAAAGTGGAGCAAAAAAATAGCAATCTACTTTCTTTGACCTGTTTGCCCGGTAAGTGGGTGTTTCTTCCCCAGCCAGTGAAGGCAGCAGCTAAATGCTTTCGAAAAATCACAAGAAGGAGTACGTTCCTTTAAAGTGTACTGAAGTGGAATTACATATTGAAAATTGAAGACTAATTGTTACACACATTTTCAGCGACTGCTTAAAATTGGCCCTGCTCTATGTCATAAAAAAAAAGTGTATAAAACGGTAGAAGAAATAATGCAATTGCATTGAGAGTTTTAAATTGTTAATATTTAAATAATACCTCTTTTTTGTCCTTTTTGGGGATTTTTTTTGTTGATGTTCGTTTAAGAAGTAGAGAAATTTTTTTATTAGTAAATCTATGTTCTCAGGGAAAGGCATGCAACTACCCTGGGATCTAAGGCTTAGGATGCCAGCACAGTGTGCTGACCATAGGACTATGTGCGCCTCAACTGCAATGGATTTGACCAAGAAATGCAAAATAATAGCTAAGTTCCAAGTCTGGTGATTTTGCCTATCAGTATTTCTGGGATTAAGCCATGCTTCACTAGGAGTTCTTCACCATGGTCTTGGGTGATATCTAAGGTAACGTGAGTGTGGACCTGATCTATACTGGCTCAGCACAATACTTCAGGTCAGGATTAAAGCTGCACCTGTGATCTTCTCTTCAGGGCCAGGATTTTCAGTCTAGGTATTATCTAAATTTTCTGCTTTGGTCCTTAGTGATCTGGGTGATTGCATTTAAGAAAAATGGGTTTGTATAAATTGTTCAACTTGTTCTCATTGGTTCAGTGCATTAAATATCTACTCTTTTTTTATGCATTTGATTTTGTTACTGTTTCAGTTTGTTGTATACAGATGACTACCACAAAACTTGTAGTGGCTTAAAACAACTTTTATTTGCATCACAATTTTGTGGTTCGGGAATTCAGGAATGGCTCAGCTGGGCAGTTCATCTTTGATCCACGTGGCATGCATTGAGGCTACTGGGGCTGGAAGATCCCCTTGTGATCTGGCTTGTTCACTCACCTGTCTAAAGCCTCAGAAGTCCCAGAATAGTATTGCTGTCACATTCTATTAGTCAACCAAGTCACAAAGTCCAGCCCAGATTCAAGGGGAAGGGAATTTGGAATTTGACTCTACTTCTCAATGGAAGTGTAGCAGAGAGTTTGCAACTATCTTTATCAAAGTTATATTTCGTAAAATTTACCATTTTATCACTCAAAATATTATATAAGAATGCTAAATTAATATAAGGGTATCTTTCCCAAAGCCCTCAGAGAAATTGGAGTCATGTTAGAAATTTATCTATAGACACTCAATATCCACAGAGAATTCATCTGTCATTGATCTGATCTGAACTGTTGGTTAATGCCAAAGAGGAACCATTTCAGGGAATCCTCAGTGTGGTCTCTGGCTGTTGTTACCTTTTATGGCCCATCCTGAAATCTTCTACAGGGGAAACTTGTCTATGTGTTTCTGAGATATGGATTTTAACCTTTGCAGGATTCCCTTCTTCAAAGAAGGAAAAGAGAATAATACTTAATCCTAAAATATAAAGAAAAAACTAGTATGTCCAGGAAAAGCCTAAATCTACTAAATGCAGCTTGTTTTTAAAGAAGAATGAAATAAGAACTATTCAAAGATCCTGTAAGATTTCCAAAAGAGAAGTAGAGTCAACAACAGAACATCCAATGACAAAAGGGTGAGAAATGCCACCAATTAGAGAAAAAAAACAGTGGGATGCAAATGCAAGATTCCAACAGGAGGGCTTGGTTTGTACAATTCTTGGTCCCTCTGAAAGAAGAGTGAGAGCAGGATTTTAGCTATTCCCCAAAGCTCATATTTTCCTCTGCGCTATTTTGGATGTCCTTTATGTCCTTGGAACCTTTATGTTTCTTTGGGGAAAGGCTGGGTTTTCTTTATTTTTGTGGACTGCTTCTGCCATTGTGTTTGCTGGATTCTGCATGAACATAAACACCAATTGAATCAATCCTGAGATACTTTGCAAGGTTTATTAAAAATTCATTCATAATCACCTGACAGTCCACCTCTGTTCAGGATATACCCTGGAATTCATTTATGCATTAATCCTCATTTGTAAACCACATTAGTCTCTCTTGAAGGCAAGAATAGTTTGGTAAATCTAATGTGTTTATAATTTAATGAACTTTAACATAAAGAGAAATTGTCTAAAAGGTTGTAGCAAGTCAGAGTGCACATTCCCAGAGATGAGGAAGAAACAGATAATTAGAACAATGCTGACCCTAAATCCAGCCCCTTAACCACAATAGAGTAGAATGGTAATAGGAATTGAACCCACCTAGAATGGGGCTGACCCAAGAAACACAGGGATTCTGTACCTGCATGTGTTTCTGCTAAGCTTCTGCTCAGATGTATGTGACAGAATATGCATATCGAACTTACGGATGGACATTTCATCTCCTGAGAGTGTGTGAGGAAATCAATGACCATGCTAGATGCCCATCTAAAAGCATAACAAAAAGGAACACAAGGTGGAATGTATATTTGTTCCAAGTACAAGAATCATCAGGGAATTACTACTGTGACTTAGCCACATGTATGTTGGGGAAAGACATTTGTATCAGATTTTGAAGGATCCATAAACTTTATAATATAATAAATGAAAAGATAAATTTTGATCAAATATTAGGAATTTTATGTATGCCTTGGAGACAGGGCCTTGGAAAGTTTGGGCAAAAAAAAGTAGACTTTGATTTGAAGCCTCAGAATTCCTCCTTCAGAATGGACTGTGTAGCAGGATAGGCTCTTATGTTAAAATGACTTTCTGTTTGACCTTAGTGCATTTGAGAGTATGAAAAGAAATGTTATGTGGTGCAACACAATTCCGGATTCCAGCATATATAATGCATTTTATATATGACAAAATTGCTAATTTGGTAATCACAAGTGAAAATGGATATTTGAGAGACATGTTCAGTTCCTCTGGCTAACGATGATGATATAAGCCCCTGACTTTAATGTCCCCAAAGAAATAAAATTTTTAAAAAAGGAATAAAAATAGAAGATAATCTGTATTATCCTTGGAAAATAAAGAAGGGCCCACATATTCTCAAGAAACTTATAAAATTTCTACAAAAATAAAGAAACAAGGACTAAAGTGAGAAAAGTGTTAGTCAAATTACAATTCACTTGAGGAGAAGGCATTTACTTGGAAATCAAGATCAAGTGACTTTCCATAAGGGAGTGAAAAGAGATAATGTTTGGTAGCCTTTGCTGGGTGGTCAAACTCAGATACAGTTGCCCCTTGAACAACATAGCTTTGAACTGCACAGGTCCGCTTATACATGGATTTTCTTCTGCCTCTGCCACCCTGAGATAGGAAGACCAACTGCAAGACCAACCCTTCTTCTTCCTCCTCTTCCTCAGCCTATTCAATGTGAAGATGATGTGGATGAAGACCTTCATGATAATCCACTTCTACTTAATGAATAGTAAATATATTTTCTCTTCCTTATGATTTTCTTAATAACATTTTCTCTTCTCTAGCTTACTTTATTTTAAGAATATAGTATATAATGCATATAGCATACAAAATATGTATTAATCAACTGTTTAGGCTTCCAGTTAACAGTAGGCTACTAGTTACATTTTGGGAAAGTCAAAAGTTATACATGGATTTTCAGCCACATGGGGAAGTTGGCATTCCTAACCCCCACATTGTTCAAGTATCAACTGCATATCTAAATGCAATGTGATATTCTGGATTTCATCCTGGAAAAGAAAAAGGACATCAGTGGAAATACTGGCAAAATCCAAATAAAATCTTAATTATACCGGAGTCAATTGCTTGGCTATGACAAATGTACTATGGTTACATAAAATGCTAACATTAAGGGAAGTCAGGTGAAAAGCATATAGGAATTCTCTACTAGTAGTATTTTTGCAATATTTGTAGACTTAAAATTATTCCAAAATTAGAAATGTAAATTATTTTTAAAAACTTAAATCATAAGAGCACATCTAGAAGGAGTTAATTGCAGATGGCTCAAAACACGAGATCAGTATCCATCCTTGATACTTACTCCTGGCTACAATTTTCCCAGAAAGCAGAGGCAGGAAATGCAGAGGCACTGTTGATGCTGGCATCTAACAAGCACTGCCATTTTAGGTAGAGAATTGTGAGCACTAGGCCAGCTAACTCACTTTAGGCAGCCACAACAATCACAGAAATGTAATCATTCAACACAGAGGTGAAGCTCTCTGTCACAGCAACCACCATCTGTAGTCCAATCATCCTCTCTCCTCCTCCTGATCAGGTAATCTGATCTAGCTAAGGATAACTGAACTACAGCTAAGCATCATCTGTCTCCCTTCCTCTGGGCCTGCAACACTCAAAGTGCAGCCCACATAATCCTGGATGTGATCAAACTGAAAACCAAGTACTAAACTGGCAAAATGAGCAACGGGAAAAGAAAATTATTGGCTATATGATAAGATTTGATAGTTCCAAAGAAAAGGAATAATTTTAGAAATTAGACACATTTACTAATAAGCAGAGCTACTACCAGAAGCAGGATAAAATTTTGGAAAATGTCTAATTCGTATTCTCTTACACATTCCAAAACACTTTCTATTTATAGAGCAAAAGCAAGCAAGGTAAATTGGATATTGATTAGGATTGTTTGGAGATAAATAACGTAAATGGAGAATTTAATATTTCAGGAGAGTTTGTGAGCAGGAGATTGAAAATTACAGGAATTGACTCAGCAAATTAGGATATAAGTGCGAGAAATTTTCCAAGAATTTGGAAGAAGTGTTACTATGACATTTTAGATACTAAAGAAATGGGAGAACTTATCAAATATCCAGAATATTCCAGAGTGTGTGTGTATGTGGATGTATGTGTGTGTGTGTGTGTGTGTATTTGTTTCCTTACATCCTCAACAATAGTGATTTTTGTTACTTTGCTGGGTTAAAAAAAAGTATTTGATCTCTGGTACTTATGCATTCATAGGATTTTTCAAAATATCCTTAAAATCCAATTTTCATCAAAGTATATTTTTATTATAGCTTGGTTGTTATTTTTCTTCTATTGGAGATAGAGTTAGAGATAGAGACAGAGATAGATGTAGAGATAGAGATAGACACACTGGAAAAAATATACATATATGTGTGCATGTGTGTATATATATTATATACACACATATACATATAAATACACACACATTTACCCATTTGTGCACACGTACACACATACATATCTAGTGTGTATGTAAAAATATATATGGTTATGTAGTTATTGCTTCTCTTCTATTGACCCCATATGTGTTAATAAATATATGCATGCATGCATGTGTATGTCTGTGTATTATATATTAGGATTTCCAAAAGAAGAGAATGAAGACAATAACAAAGATATACACTGATAAAACTTTAAATATTAAAAAATGAATTTTAAAACATTATGAATGTGTAGATAAAGTCAAGCAGGTCACCAGCAATTAGATACAAGTTTCATCCAGCAATTCACGTCTAGGACTTATCCTAAGAAAATTTGGGACTTTGTTGCAATATTATTAACAATAACGAAAAATTTAGAAACCAATTAAATATCCAATAAGAGAATATGTCCTATGCATATTATGGTCCATTTGTATGGTGAAATACTATGCAACCATTAAAAATAAGGTAGTAGCTATTTGACATGAAAATGAGTTTACAATATATTTTACAAAACATTGCAAAACAACATAAATAGAATAATTCATTTTATTTTAGGGTATCTGTATGTATGTATTATGCGTACATAGGTATATAGAACAAAATGTTAAAAATGTAGTAAACTTTAATCATCATTATCTCAGAGAAGTAGGACTAGATATTTGTATTGTTTTTCCATCATCTATAGTTTTAATTTCACTGCAATGAATATGTGCATATGTTTTAAAAAAAGATACATGTATATTTGCCACGAGAAAATAAAGTATTAAAATACATTTGCAGGACAGAATCCCGCAGAATCCTGCTGTGTTGGTTATTATATTGAGGTCCTACCTTCTCTTAGCCTAAAGGGTATAAGGAAAGCACTGGGCAGAGTTGGGCATTTGTATGTCCTTTTCAAAGTGTAACTTTTTATTTTCTTTTTGACACAGGTGTATTATGTTGCTGTCTAAGAGTAAGCAAATATTTTTGTTCTTACCATTTTATCTTTTCTTTCCACTTTGGGATTCACATGAACATTTAAGAGTTGTCGGATGTTATGTGGTTTTTTTCCCCCCCCAAGCTTGACTATTCAGATCATATCCAACAGCGCATCTCAAAGAAGCCTTATATAATTCAAAACCCTTATGTGAATAAAATGTCAACAGTTTCTCTATAAGCTCTCAGCAAACCAGTGTCAAACATGTTGGCACTGTTGGATAGAGAGTAAGTGATTTTTACACGTTGTGTGCTTTTATTCTTTAACAAAGGCTGGGAGAAGAGACTGTTTTCTCCCCCTCCCCTTTCCCTTCCCCCGACATTTTTCTCTTTCTTCTGCCTCCAGTGCCCTTGAAGGCTGTATTGAACCTGACAAAGGATAAAGTAGCAGGGAGTGGGAGAAACTGAAGATACCAAGGGGCTCCAACCGCCTGTCTGAAAATCTGTTTATACAGCACCTGGGTCACTCTCTTCTCTGATAGGCTTTTCTCTATGTGTTGTTGTGTTTATGTCAAGAAAAAAATGCCAGCATCCTTGTTGTTGGGTGCTGCTTTATAGAATTCCACCGCCTTCATTTTCCACTTAACTACCTCATTTTGCTTGAAAGAGGCTGCCTTTCCAGCTTCATCTGTGATCACCAAGAACACACAATCTCTCCTTTGTTCACCGGGTGACCTTTATATTTGACTGAGGGGGGAAACGTGCCGTGAAACCCAAACTAATTTTGGCAAAGAGGTCTTTAAAAAAAAAAAAATGTAACTGAGACTGCCACACACAAAAATAAATGCTGCTTGGTTTCATTGTTATTCATCTAGTGTTTCTCTATGCATTTTGTTTAGGAATTTCAAAGTACAATGCCAGTGTTCAGAAATGAATGCGACATCACAGACAGGAGCTTCCCTGGGGTTTGGTGCACGGGTGACAGCCCAAGCACCGCCTTGCAGTTATTTTTATTTCTTGGAAGGGGAGTGGGTTGAGGGGTAGTCGCACACTCCTGCCAAAATCAAGAGGCTTCAAGAATTGGGCAGCTGGACAGTCACCTGGAGAGGCCAAGATGGGGACCGAGGCAGGGCCTTCCTAAGCAATCTAGGCTTTCCTTCCTTCCCTGACACCTCCCTCCCCTCGCCACATGCACCCTGTGTTTTATTTATATGCAGTAGAAACCAGGTAAAAACAAACACAAATTTGGACAGATAAATGGTCAAAGGAAGATTTTTTAGGGTTTTTGGGCTTGAAAAGTGAGAGGACAGGCATAACCTCTGATTTACTCTCATCCCATGCTCCCCTCAGGAAAAATCTTGAACTTCACACTTTGCCACGACCTGGCTGACAGAAGGGTGCCCGTCTTCTCTTGAAACACAGCAATGCAACCTAGTTGGTAACTAGAAAGTCAAAATAAAAGACTAAAGTGATTAAAAACTTGTATTGAGATATGCAATCAAAGGAAGAAAAAATAAAGACAATTCTATAAAACCACTCGAGTGACCATTTTGAATGGTGTCCAGGAAATAAATTATTTCTGCTCTGTAAGTTATACTTATGTGGAAAGTTATGTGGAAAAGCATACTTAAAAATGTAAATATAATTCTTTGCTTAAATCTACTACTACCTGTGAATAAATACAGAACTGTGCAGTGTTAAAGAAAAGTCTAGCTTATATAACAGATAAACCTCAAAACTTCACGGGCAATAGTAGTCCGAAGGCCAAGACCAATACTTGCGAGTGCCTCATGTTGTCATTCAGGGCCCCAGGATAACACCTACCACCATCAATGGATGGCTTCTAGAAGTACCCTGACCTCAACATCTGGCCGAAAAATGGGGAAAGAGACTGTGGGAGGTCTCGGAGTGAGGGGGCTGGTTATGGGCCAGGCCTGGCGGTGGTGATCACCCCTCTCACGCACATGGCGTGACCCCACCTAGGTGTAAAAGGACCTGGGAAAAGGGGTCCATGGCTGGAAGCTGTGTCGCAGTCACAACTCTGCATTACGGAAAGGCAAACCAAATCTGAGCTAGCCATCTGCCACAGGACCTAACAGAGCATCTCTTTCAGTGTGTTTCAGAATGAGTTCCACAGAGTCCTGAACCTATACTCTCTATGCTCATTTCAACTAGAGAAGTTTCTGTCAGTTTTAGTTGCTTAAGTTTCTAGAAGACAAGTTTCCATGGCTTTCGAAGTTTTGCTATTATTTTTCAGTAAAACCATGGCCCAAAGGATGAGAGGTCACATTCAAAATGACATAAAGAATAAGTGGGAAACTCTAGACTCATCATTAATGATGTTCATTTTGATAATTTTCTATCATTATTTTCATTACACAGATCCTACCTGCACGCCAGAGTCAAAGTAAAACTTTTCATATTCACAGAAAGAATGAAATAAAAATTACCTATAATCTCATAGCCCAGTGGTAACCACAATTAGCACTATGCATATTTCCTCGCATCTGTATGCAAATAATGGCAGACTACACATACTGCTTTGTAAATTTCTTTAATCATGTATCATTCCCTTTAAATGAATGGATTTATAAGTCATCATTTCTATTGTCTACACAATATTCCACCACATAAATTCATCATAATTTAACTAATTAATCTTTGTGTGTTGAATGTGTAAATTATATATTAGTGTTTCACATTGATAAAAATTTGTGATTTCTTCACTCATTCGTTCATTCAACAAATATTTATTTATTCTAAGTTCAAAAAGTACTACAGTGAAAATAACAAGAAAAAAAGAGATAAAAATCCCTGCCCTCGAAGTTATGTCCCAGTGAAAGAGACACACTATAAATAAGATAAATAAATAAAATATATGGTATATTATATAGTGCTAAGAGGAATAATAAAAGAGGAAAAAATTAAAAGGAGGAAATAAACCTGAGTATAAAAAGGAAGGTTAGAGAAGGTCTCACTAATAAAATGTCATTTGTAAAAGGCCTAAATGACATAAGGAAACAATCTGTGAACGTTAAAAAAAAAAAATTCTAGGCACAAGAAACAGCAAATGCAAAGGCCCTGGGGCAGAGTATCACTGGCTATTGAGAAGGCCAGAGTAGCTGGCTCAGAATGAGCAAAAAGAAGGGTGGTAAAACATGAGATCAGAAGGGTAACAAGGTATAAGGACAGTTTGCATCTGTTTTTCTGACATAATTATGGATAGTGCTCCACTTTTATTCTTAAACATGCCCCAGTTGGAATGACAAATTATAGAATTGCCTTTCTTATAGGCCATTATAAGGTCTTTGAATTTTTTTTGTTGTTGTTAAATAGGAATACATTTTAAGGAAAAGAGTAACATCTTATGCATGTTTTATGAGATTGGTCTGTTTGTTGGACTGAGAATGAATGAAGGGGAAAGTATGGAAACAAGAAAATCCATCAGGAGGTTATTGCATTAAGCCAGGCTAATGTGGCAATGGCTTGGATTCAGGTGGAGTCCCATTCCCAGTCGAGGGGACAAGAAAGCATCAGATTCTTGATATATTTGAAATATATACTATAGCCTATGATATTTGCTAACAGATTAGATATAGGATGTGGAAAAAATAAAGGAGAAGCCAAGAATGAATGACTCCAGCATTTTTAGCCTGAAAACTGGAATGTTCATGTCCTGAGTTGTAGAAAACTGCAAGCAGAGAAGGTTGTGGGAATGAGATTTTAGAAGTACGGTCTGAACATGGTAAGTGTGAAGAGCCTGTCAGACATTACACAGACATGTAGATTCGAATTCCAAAGAGAGACCTAGTTGGAGATGCCTACTTAAGCTATCAGCATAAATGGTATTTAAAGCCCTGAGACAGAATTAAATCAATAAAGGAGTAAATGAGAAATATCTTTAGATATGAAAAGAAACAGAAAAGAAAACCAAAAATCTTTTTCAACCCTATTTCCTTACAAATAGCCCTTGGAAGCTGAATGACCAGATCATATTTAAGGAATTTGACACATCCTGCCAAATTGCTATTCAAAATCAATTGCATATTTCAAATATTTTGCCAATACTGTATATTATTAGTTTTAAAAATATGTTTTTCAGATAACAGGCAACATAGAATCTCAAAATTATTTTAATTTGAATATCTGATTCTAATAAGGTTGAATATTTATCCTTTTTTCACATGGGCCATTTTCATGTCTTTTTTGGTTGAATTACTTGTACTAATCTTTATTCATTTTTCTACTGGTCAGTTTGCACTTTTATCATTGTTTTAGAAGACTTTCTGGATTTTTTTTATTTCAGCATATAATGGGGGTACAAATGTTTAGGCTACATATATTGCCTTTCTCCACTCAAGTCAGAGCTTCAAGCATGTCCCTCCCTCAGATGGTTCACACCACACCCATTAGGTATGTGTATACCTATCCCCTCCTCCCCTCTCCCACCTGCCTGACACCCGATGAATTTTACTACTATATGTTCCCATAAGTGTTGATCAGTTATATACCTTTAGGGCTTCTGCCTTTGATGTTAAATTTAAAAACAAATAATATTAGAAATTCCATATCATACATATTGTTGTAGGCAGAATAATGGACCCAACAAAGATGCCCATGTCTTAATCTCCAGAACCTGTGCCAAACCTTGTATGGCAAAAGGACTTTTGAAATGTGATTGAGTTATAGAGATTAAGATTATTCATGTATCAGTCAGGGTTCAGCCAGAGAACACAGGCAGTAGGTGATATATATTAAAGATTTATTGCAAGGAATTGGCTTATGCAATTGTGGTAACTGGCAAAGAGAGCTGGAAATCTATAGGTCAAGGCATCAGGAAGTTCAGGATGGAGTTCTGCACACATGATGAAGTACACGTCCAAATGTGGAACTTCTCTTCGTTAAGAAAATCTCAGTTCTGCTTTCAAGGTATTGCAACTGGTTGACTCAAACTCATCAAGCTTAATTGGAATAATCTTCCTTACAAAAAGCCAACTGATTATGGACTTTAATCACATTTATAAAATTCCTTCAGAGCAACACCTAGGTTCATGTTTGATTGAATAAGTGACTGTGGAAATGCCTTCCGTGATTTCATCCCACTTGCTTTCCAGGATTCTTCACTGCTGGCATAAACAAGCTACTGTTAAGATAGAAAAACTGTGTTGATAGTTTAGGTGTATACTTTGATTAATTGTACTGTTTCTTGTTTGAGATACAAAAAAACTGCACTTTTGATTCTAAATCAGACATTTCATATTTATTTAGTGACCTAAATACAGCCCAGCCAAGTCGACACCTGAACTAATCATCACAATCCAGGTGAGCCCAATGTAATTACAAAAGTCCTTACAAGAGGGAAGAGGGATGGTTAGAGTCAGAGAAAGAGACATGACAATGGAAGCAGAGATCAGAGAAAGAGATTTGAGGATGGTACACTGTTGGCTTTGGAAATAAAGGAAGGAACCATGAGCCAAAAAAGTACAAGTGGTATCTAAGAGGTAGAAAAGACAGGGGAACAGATTCTCTCCTAGAACCTCCAGAAGGAAAGCAGCCCTCCTGATCCATTTTAAACTTCTTGCCTCTAGAACCACAAGATAATAAATTGATATTGTTTCAAGACACTAAATTTGTGGTAGTTCGTTAGAGCAGCAACAGGAACTTTTGTTACAGCAGCAACAAGAAACTAATATATATGGATGTAGAGGTGTGTGTGTGAGAGAGAAAGAAAGAAGAGATGGTAGGAGGGAAGGGAAGAGAGGTGTGTTTGTGTGTGCATGTATGTTTCTGGATTTCCTATTTGGTTCCATTAAGATTAACCCATTGGCAGGGCGTGGTGGCTCACGCCTATAATCCTAGCACTCTGGGAGGCCAAGGCAGGTGTATCGCTCAAAGTCAGGAGTTTGAAACCAGCCTGAGCAAGAGCAAGACCTCGTCTCTACTAAAAATAGAAAGAAATTAACTGGCCAACTAAAAATATATAGAAAATATTAGCCAGGCATGGTGGTGCATGCCTGTAGTCCCAGCTACTTGGGAGGCTGAGGCAGGAGGATCGCTTGAGCCCAGGAGTTTGAGGTTGCTGTGAGCTAGGCTGACGCCATGGCACTCTAACTGGGGCAACAGAGTGAGACTCTGTCTCAAAAAAAAAAAGACTAACCCATTCATTTTTGGCTCAGTATGACATTCTGTTAATTATTTTGATTTTAAGATATAATTTAATATCCAGTAGAGAAAGTGCCCTCTAAATATCTTTTTCAATTTGCTTTTTTTATTTGCATTTGTTCAGGTTTTTTTAGACTAAACTTAAAAAATCTTACCAGGTTCTCATATAAAAGGCTCCCTTCCTCAAAATATATCATTGGCTATTTTAATTTTGATCAAATAAAATGTATCTATTAGGCTAGTGAGACTTTTTAGAACATGATTTTTCTCTCCATCTATTCAAGTATTCAATAGGTTTAAAAAGTGCATAACAAATATGTATATTTATACATCTATGTGCAGTCAAGTGCCATATAACGACGTTTTAGCTAATGACAGACCGCATATAAAAATTATAACAGAACTGAGAATTTTCTATGGCTTCATGAGATCGTACCTGTGTAACATCATAGAGAAACACATTACTCAAATGTTTGTTGTGATCCTGGTGTAAACAAACCTGTGCTGCCAGTTGTATAAAAGTATACCACATACAATGTACAGCATGTGATGGAAAACAAGCACCGCATGTACTCACCATCAGATTGGTACTAATTGATCAACACTTATGTGCACATATGGAAGGAAGTAACATTCACTGGGGATCGGGCAGATGGTGGGGAGGAGGGGATGGGTAAATTCACAACTAATGGATGCGGTGCACATGGTCTGGGATGGGCACACTTGTAGCTCCGACTCACGCAGTGCAAATGCAATATATGTAACCTAAACATTTGTACCCCCATACAAATTTTGAAATAAAAAAAAGTACAGCATGGATATTTCATAATGATAATAAATGACTATGTTACTGGTTTATGTATTTAGTATACTATACTTTTTATCATTATTTTAGTGTACTCCTTCTACTTATAAAAGATAACCATAAAAGAGCCTCAGGCAGGTCCTTCAGTAAGTATCCCAGAAAGAGGCATTGTTATCATAGAAGGTGACAGCTCCATGTATGTTACTGCCCCCGAGGAACTTTCAGTGGGACAAGAGGTGGAGGTGGAAGACAGTGACACTGATGGTCCTGACCTTGTGTAGGCCTAGATTCATGTGTGCCTTTGTGTTTTCATTTTTAACAAAAAAAGCTTAAAAAGTAAGGAAAAAACTAGAACAGAAAAAGTTTATAGAGTAAGGTTATAAAGAAAAAGTTTTTTGTAGAGCTTAGCAATGTATTTATGTTTTAAGCTAAGTGTTACTACAAAAGAGTCAAAAAGTTTAAAAAATTTAACAGTTTATAAAGTAAAAACGTTATAGAAAGCTAGGGTTAATTTATTATTGAAGACAAATTTTTTTATAAATTTAGTGTAGCCTAGGTGTGCAGTGTTTAGAAAGTCTGCAGCAGTGTACGGTGATGTCGTAGGCCTCCACACTCCCTCACCACTCACTCACTGACTCACCCACAGCAACTTCCAGTCCTGCAAGCTCCATCTATGGTAAGTGCCTCATACAGGTGTACCATTTTGTTTTATCTTTTATACTGTATTTTTACTGAACCTTTTCTATGTTTAGATATGTTTAAAGACACAAATACTTACCACTGTGTTACAATTGCCTATAGTGTTCAGTATTGTAACATGCTGTACGGTCTTTTAGCCTGGGAGCACTAGGCTATACCATATAGCGTAGGTGTGTATCTACTCCATCTAAGTTTGTGTAAGTGCACTCTATGATGTTCACACAATGATGAAATCGCTTAAGGATGCATTTCTCAGAAGGCACCTCTGTTGTTAAGCGATGCATGACTGTATAAATATATAGATACACACATTTTAACAATGGGTATCTCCGAATAATGGTATGTTCTGGATGGACTATATTTTCTTTAAAATTTTATGTACTTTCCCAATTTTCCCACAGTTGGTTTGTGTAGTTGGTTGAATAATGGCCACCCAAAGATATCAAGTCCTGATCCCTGGAATTTGTAAACGTTACTTATTTGGGGGAAAAAAATGGTCTTTGCAGATATAATTAGGTTCAGAATCTTGAGAGGAGATTACCTTCAATTATCTAGGTGGGTACTAAATGCCATCACAAGTGTCTTTATGAGAGAGACACACAGAGAAAAAAAGAAGGAAATGTAACCATGGAGGCAGAGGTTGGAGTGTTGAGGCCACAAGCTAAAAAGCACCTGGAGTCACCAGAAGCTGGTAGAGACAAGGAACAAACTCTCCCCTACAGCCTTCAAAAGGAATGTGGTCCTCTGAACACCTTGATTTTGGACCTCAAGCTTCCAGAACAACGAGAGAATAAATTTCTGATGTTTTAAGCCATCTAGTTGGAGGCAAGTTGTAACAGCAGTCCTAGAGAAGTAAAACAGCAGGTATCACCTTTATAGATTCCAGAATCCTTCTAGCAAATGACTTCTAGCAAAAGGATACTGAAACCATAAAGTTTGAGAACTGCTGTTTTAAGTCACGGTGATTTGGATTTGTTTTCATTGTCATATATAACCAGACCCAACCCTCCAGAAAAATTTGGCATATCTCTTTAAATTATTCCTCCACATTTATTTATTTTCAGTTTATTCTTATGTATGTTTTATGTTGCTTTGTAATTAGGGTATTTTATATTCTATACATTATAGTCGCTAGTTATTATCGGTATAAAAAAGTTATTAACTTTTGTCTCTTTGTTTTATAACAGACCATCTTAAATACTCTCTTTGAAACTGTAATAGCTTTTCAATTTCCTTTCATGTGTTTTCCAGGTAAACAACATATCATTTGCAAATAAAATAATTTGGGATCTTTCCAATATTTACACCATTTATATCTTTCTTTGCCTTATTGGTTTGCTCAAAATGTCCAGAACAATAGAGATAATCATAATCATTTTTGCCTAATTTTAGGTACTTCTTGTAGTATATACTTATTAAGGATGATGTGGAGTGATTATTTTAGATTCTCTTGTTATCAGTGAAATATTATTCTTTTTTCTAGTATACTAAGATTTTTCTTTTAATCAATAATAGATGTTTAATTTTATCTAGTATCTATTAAAAAGAGACTATGTACTTTCTTTTATGTTACTCCTTACTTGCTTTCTGAATTAAACTCAGCTTGATCATTGTTTATCATTACTCTGTGAATTTTATAAATTTTACTTGTTAATATTTTATTTGACTCATCTACAGCTGAGATTATATGCAGTTATCTATTTCGTGTTATTGTTTTTAAGTTTTTAACTGAGAGGTTACCTCCATAAAATTAGGAAGTATTCCACCTTTTCAATGCTCTTATCTTTAGCAAATAAGGCATATATGTAATTAAAATATGGAAAAAAATACTAAAAGGTGTCTAATGGAATAAACCAACCCTTTGTCCAGACAGTTTGCTACATCTTAGTTCCATTCCTACTTTTAGCTTTCTTATCTATTTTTTTCCTAGTATTTATCTTCACATTTCTATATAATTGTTTATACTATTGCTTCTTGATTTACCAAATGTAGGGACTATTTATAAACTTGTAGTTTTAGAAAGTGTTCTTTACACAACTCTCCAACTTTTGCTTCCTTAAACTCTCAATATAATTATAACAAAATTAGTTGATTAAATGAATAGTTTATGGTTATATTGCTTATAGGTGAGCTAGAGTATTCTATGATTATGCTTATTTTCTAATACAACTTTTCCTGTTATCAATAATTGTTTTTTCATTAACATAGTTTTCTCTGTACTTTCCACTGTTTTTTAAGTATTCCCATTATCTATCAATAATTTTTTCAAATGCATAAATACAGAGCCCTGACTTATTTCTTTATAGACCTGTTGCACAGTCATCATGCAGATTTCCTTCTGATTAATGCCCTGTTTCTTATGTCTTCCTCTGTTTTGTTTGCCCCCATCATTTCGCTAAAGAATAACTCAATAGCTTCTGAAAGGGAGTACATAAGAGGTAAATTTTTCTAGTACTCACATGTTTTAACACTGGATCTGTAGGTTGTCTGCATCTACAATTATCCACTAAAAATAATTTTCACTCAAGTATGAATGCTTTGCTCAACAGTCATCTAGAATCCAATTATTAATATATTTTTGAAAGTTCCAGTGTCATCTGACTATCATTTGTTTATAGTTAATATTTTTGTCTTTTAAGAAGGAGCCTAAGATTTTTCTCTTTATCACTATTCTAAAATGTCATGATGATATACACTGGGGTGTCCCTTTTTTATTCATTGAGCTGGACACATAGATCTTTACCATCTGAAGACTTGGAAAAAAATTCCCAGAAGTGAAAGATCCGGTACTATTTTCTAATAGTTTTCTCTGTTTTCTCAATTGTCTCTTCTTAAACCACATATTGTTTGGACGTTGTACTTTATGCATTGATTCACAAATATTGCCTTTCTCACCCTGTTGCCAATTTCTTTGTCTTTGTGTTCCAATTTCCAAGAAGGTCCCTTGCTTTAGCTCTTAAGCATTCAATGAAATGAGTGAGGTTGCTCTATCTGAAATAGTCCTAAGAGTTCCTATGTTCTAATGGTCCCTTTTATATAACATCTTCTGTTTGTTTATAAACACAATGTTTTCTTATGTAATTTTTTTCCTATCTCTCAGAGCATATTAATGACTGTTACATATTTCAAGAAGGCAGTGTAGTTTTCTTCTGCTCCCTGATACTCGTTTTATATCTTCTAAGATCCTTTCCCCCATTTGCTTTGTGTTTGTATCATTCTCTAATGTCTTTAATGTTAAAAGCACCCCCCAAATAGATGATATTCTTTGACTGTCTCATCATCTATGAGTGAGTCAATAAAAATTGATTGGAAGCTCTGTGGTCACAGGCAGACATATTGAATAGGAGTCACTATAATGCAATGAGACAGCATATCAGATTTTTCATTGAGAAACTGTCAAATATAATAATATAATGTCTGGAGACCCTTTCTCTGGAGCCATTGAATTTCTCCAAAGGGTAATCCTCTACTCTCCTGTGTGAGGAGTGGAGGGCAGGTTTGTGTGCCTTCTGGGGATGTAGTGGGTTGGGGGGGAGCAATGCCAGGAGGAAAGAGCAGGGAGCAGAGGAGGGAGAAACTGGAGAACTCACCAGTGCACACCTGTCCTGTTTTTAGTAAGGCATCTGTCTTTCTCTTATTCATCCCCATTCCCAGTGTTCTTGAGTCCAGATTGTCTCTGGTTCTATTTCTACTTGGAATAAGATTTGATGTCTTAAGGTAGTAAGTGAGCAGCAACTGGCTGTTGTGAAGGAACAAAACCACTGAAATTAATTACTTTTTGGACTTTGAACCAATCGGCAGGGATTCAGCACTAAACTTGATACTGCTTTCCAAGATACTGAGTCTTTCCCGAATTCTGCTCAGCTAATCCCTGAACATCTCTTCATTTTTTTCCTTTCCCAGTCTTAAGATGTCAACTTTCCTCTGCTCTGCCAATATAGTCTCCCCTCTGTAGCCATGCTCCATCTGCTAAATAAATACAAGTTGACATTTTTAATCCATTTTACTGCTGTCCTTTCTTTTACTCTCTTTATCCTTATAGGTTTTCTATCTTTCTACTTTTATTATTATTCCTTAACATCACTGTGTTGGAATTTGGAGGTGGAGCAGATACATATGTACATATTCAACTACTGCATTGAATTTGAACTCTCCTGGAACATTTTTAAACACCATAAAAAATGACTTTTCTTTGAATGTTTGATAGAAATTACCCATTTTGTTATTTAGGCCCAGTGCCTTCTAGAGATCTGGCTACATTGACAGTTTTTTCACCCTATTCATTTATATATTTAGATTTTATGCTTTTGATTTCATTTTGGTCATTAATATTTCCCTAGAAAATTTTCTTGAACATCTTATTATAGCACTGTATACAGTCTTGTGTTCTAAATTTGAAATCTCAGTATTTTCCATATTATATTTCTAGTGTACATTTATTCTCCATTTTTATTGGCTGTGTCAAAAGTCGACATTTTTATGGGAGGTTTTAAATAACTGGGACTTAGATTAAATACATATTTTTAATTTTTATTTTCTAATTATTAATACCTTAAATTGGTTTTAGTTTCTAATTAAAAATGTTTTCTTACTTTTCCTAAGATTATTTTATTGCCATTTTATATTTTCTTTAGCAAAATGCCTGATTTATTTACTTTCACTCTCTCTTATTTAATAATAAAATCATTTCAGCTACAAGTATTATTTGTGTCATTTATTTCTAAATAGTCTATAAATGAAGTTTTGATTTTCTCTTTCACCTAAAAAATATTAACAGGTTTTTTTAATCCTTAAATTTCTAAAGTGTCAAAATTTTTTAATCGACATCTTCTTAATTACTTGTTGTTTTATTATATTATGGTCAGAGAAGGTGGGTTTTATAATGTCTGATTTTGGAATAGTTTTAAGACTTTCTTTGTAACACAAAAATAGGGATTTTTTTCTAAGTATTCCATAGGAACTCAAATATATGTCCTTTCTTTATAGAGTCCACAGTTAGATGTATTTGTTACACTCAACCCTATTGGATTTCCCTGTCATATTGCTGAAGCACATACACCAGTAATTTTCTAAGAATAAAAACTTGAAAAGGAAATGCACTGAGTGTCTGAAAATTTAAATGACCCTATTTGTCACTTGATTGGTAGTTTAGACGGACAGACAATTATATATTAGAAATAATTTGAAAGCATTGTTTCATTGTGTTCTGGAATCCAAAGTTATTTATATATTCTCTATCCAGATTTATTTTTGTCTACTTTATTTAGCAATGACTCAGAGGTTTTATAGTATCCTCAGTCATTGCATTTCTGTCAAATTATCCTTGTTTTCACAACATTTTTTCTTTCTCTATTGCAATGTGATCTTCTTTGCAGAATAAAGGTTTGTGATGCTTCATTTATTAAAAATGTGACTCTTTATTATAAAATATTAGTCACTGTTCTATTTAACACTTTTTCTGTAAACTTTATCTTACATAATTGACTATTTTCACTTGCAGTTACCTAACTTACTTTTGACAAGCATTTATTATAAATATTCTTTATCATTTGGTTTTAAATATATATTCTTTTCTTTGTAGGAAATATAGTTAGATATTGTTTTTTAAGCAAAGAAATTTCTTTTTAATACATGAGCTTGTCCTATTTGTATTTGTTATTACATTATATTTGGTCACACTTCTGACATCTCTTTTACATGATTTCATCCTTTTTGCATTTTCTAGTACTACCTTGATGTTTTCTCTCTTTAATTTGCTTGCATTTTTTTCCTACTGATTTAGAAAGTATATGTCATATCCACCTTTAATTCTAATACTAAATTTGAATACTATTTACTTTTAAGGTTTTATTTAAATAGTTCTTTAACATATATTCATTCATTTAATTTTGAGTCAGAGGCCAAAATTTTTCTATGACTTTCTTAGTTAGTTGTGTTTTTCCTTCCAGCATTAGCAGAATTCTTAAGATGAACAGGGAAAGAAGCTAAGAAGAAAGCTGCCAAAGAGCAGAGAAAATTTTCAAAGTCTCATAACAGATCTGAAGAGGTAAAAATTACAGTTCAAAACCCACCAACGAGGAGGTGACCAACTGGAATTTCTGAGGGGCTAGAGGATAAGAGCAAAAGCAAACTGGCAATACATGGAGATGCACAAAAGCTGCAACTCAGCCTTGATTCAAGTTAGTACCTGACTTTATTGATAGGATCTGACCCCTCTCTAGCTGCCTATGAAAGGAACTCTCTTGGAAGAAAGACATTATCATTCAGAGCCTCTGTAATTTTTTGTACACAATGTCTGACATTCAACCAGAAATTATAAGGGCAGAAAGAAAAAAAAAAGACAATAGAAACAAATTCATGAACGATTCAATTATTGGGATAACAAATAGGTATTTAAAAGTAATTGTAATTAACATGTTCAATAATGAAGAAAAGTTGACAAGATCAGAAATTTCAATTGAAAATCAAACCAAAATTTTATGAGTGAAAAATAAAATTAAGAACCTAATAGATGAGCATGATAGCATATCAGACCCACTGGAGTAGAATATGAAAAAAATAAGAATACATGAATGAGAATACAGAAATTTAATAACTACATATATGTGTATATATATAACATATGGTTTTATATACACATACATGTATATGTATGTCTCAGAAAGGAGAAAAGATTAAATGGGCAAGAAGCACTTATGCAAAGAGATAATGATTTAGGTTTTCCAAACCTCATGAAAAACACTAATTCACAGTGTATAATTGCATTGTAATTCTCAACTGGTATATTGAAATCCTACAGATATTTCCAGGGATGCCTGGAGCCATGGTACTGATCTTTGGCCAAGCCAGAATAGGATATACTACATAAGGATTAATGTAGTTTTGTGCTAATATAGTTTTTTAAAGCATGAAACTAGGGAAGTCTGTAACAGCTTGCCAATATTGCTTATAGAAAATGTATGAATGAATTGTTTGCACCTGGTTTCTGTTATGCTATCTTAGTTTCTGCTATTGAACCTGGTCACATAGCCTGGTTTTAGCTACAAAACCAGAGGACTATAAAAGACCCAGCCTTGAATGAACTGTGGCATCCCTGAAATCAAAATATCATAGTGGTTCATGAGCTAGAGATAAAGCACAACCTGGTGACTGAGAGAGGACTCTGAAATCTGTGTATGGATATTGTGAACATCCTTTAAGTTGATTTATGTTTTCTTGCCCCTGTTGCTTATATCTGTTGTTCATAATAAATCTTTCATGAGTGTATGCGTTTGGGTGCACACACACACACGTCTGTGTTGTACTGTATTTTCCAAATTATACTAATTAGCTCAGAGCATTTGTACATTTTAATGGAAAAATAATAAAATACATGACTAAAATGTATCTCTTTTTCCTTATCCCCACTGGAGAAAAAGATTTTTAATGCACATCTTTCCTTTCTGCTCTACTTCTCGCTCCTCCCTTCAACCCCTACATTCATCTAATCTGGGATCACATCCAATTTTGTAGTTATAAAAATGTTCAGTATTTCATATTTTACCCTTCCATTTCTATTCCCCAAAATGGTGTCTGAATATAAGAGGGAAAATACAAAGTCCTCATGGCAAAGAGGAGAGGATGACAGAAAAAGGAACCCTTAGTGTCCTGTTCACTACCTCGTCTCTGCTGCCAGGTTCATGGGCTGACACTCCCTCTACTGGTGACTACAGACTAACGAAGGCTGGAAGTCTGTGACTGAACATTTGCCTCCAGTCTCAAAGAGAAGGGAAATTTATCAAAGAATACTTGAAAGCAATGATAGGGAAAAACATATAACCTATTCCTGACTATTCCTCCACCGACTTCAGCCTATTCAATAAAATGGTGACATGCTCAGAGTCAAAACAAAATGTATGTTTCGTTAATCTTGTAGATAGTGGAAGTTTTATGGCTGATTTGATTATTGAGTCATGATCATTAAACGTAATCACCATAAATTTATAGACTTCTGAGAGACTGATTTCCACAGACAATATTGTGATCATGGCTTTTTCTCACGTCTGCTTCATCAGCTCTTTAAATTTCTTTCTTCTATACTTTTGTAAACCGATTAAGGAAACATCTCTGACACAGTGTAGTATATTTTTTAGAAAATAATATTCATTTATTCTTAGTCATATTGATTAAGTTGACTTGAAGCAATCCACACAGCTGGACAGTTCTGGAGCAAAGCAAAGGCCTCTAAGGACTTGTCCCCAAGCCTGCTAAAGCATGGTAATCACTGGATGCGCTTCAAACAAACAAAAACCAAAAAACCTTAACTTTCTGATTTACTCGGTCTGGAATGGCGCCTAAGGATCTGTATTTTCAAAATTATCTACAGATGTTTCTAATGTGCAGCCAGGTTTAACAACCACTGCTCTAGAGCACTCTGTCTTTTAACAATGACCTTGAGGTAGCAGGCCAAGAAAAGAAAAATGATGTTTTATTTACTGTGCTGATTCATTCATGTTCACTCAGCTAAGACTTTTTGGTGCAGGTTCTATGTATGTTGTCACTTTGCTTGATGAAATTCTTAAGATATAAGACGATCAATAAAAATTAAATGAACTCTTCCTCTAGGGTTTTTTCCTCCCTCATTATTATTGGCAGCATATGTGGTAGAACAAACCAGCATGCAGGCAATCCCAAGCTAATATATAACAATTTCTGTTCATAAAAGGCAGACTGTCCAAGCCTTTTAAAACATATTATAAAATAAAACATACACATTTTGCTGGTAAAAAGTAAAAATGCCAATTTGTACAAAAATAAAACACATGAGAAAATTGTATGCTATAACTCCAGCTACGTCTGTCGTATAAAAATCGCCAAAAGCTCTCACAACTCTGTGACTTTTCACCTGCCATCCTTTCTGTTTGTCTTCACTATCTTCGTCCAAGAAACCATGTCTTATCCTTTAAGATCTGATTGAAATGACACAATCTCTATGAGGCCTTTCATAGCCCTTTCTACAGAGTTAATCTCTCTCCCACAGTGTTCATTCACCCATCCTTTCTTTTATCATTTATCCCTTGTTTGATAGCAGAGTCTTGCTATACCTGACTGCTGTGTTAAATGTGTGCTCCTATGGAAATTCTCAGGTTTTAGGACTTTATTCGGAAAGTGCTTAACCACTGCTGAATAAATGCTGTTCTCCACACAATGGCAGTTAAAATGCACATTTCTTCTGGTGCTTTTGCCATAATTTAATAAGGCTATATGGGATCCATTATATTTCCTGTAAGTTTTCTGAACAGGTTGTTCTTTGCAAAGGGGAAAAATAGAATGAGAAACCAAGGCTTTAGAAAATATTGGGTTAGGCTATAAGAAATCACCAATATTATATTCTTTTGATCTACAAAATTGGTAATTTCATGTACTTTGATCTGTATACAAAGGTGAAAATGTACTTAAACATTTCTCTGTGGGTTTTTTTTTTCCATGTCTGATCATTTTTTGAGACAGTAACTAGTATTTTGAAAAACTTGCTTTATAAATATTTTCAAGCTAATAAGCCCAAGGTCTATGTACCAAATCATTGATCAAAAATTGAGGGGTGACATCTGTGAAAACGGCAGTTAAGGACATTCAAAAATTCTTTCATCTGTGAAAACGATAAGAAAACCAGCAAAAATTGTCAGCATCAACTTTTTTCAGAACTCTGGAAATTAATCAAAGGCTTGCAACAATCCAGAGAGCATTTATTCAAGAAAAATGTCTGAATCTCAGGAAGAACGGTGTGCTTTGTAGCATTTTTGTTTGTTCCTGTCTCATCCGCGATTCTGGAGTAACCTTAAAAACCAACAGGCTGGCAGCTACCTCAGGGTGCCGATGAGGTTGCAGCTCCTTCCAAGCCTCCTTCCCAGAGAATTGTCATTATGTGACCTGTGCGGTAGTTGCCTAGGAGACACCATATGCAACAGTGTCTTTATCTGACTTGGCTCCCTGAGGTCCCCCAGTGTGAAAAGTCTCTTCCTTGGGGGGCATTTGTTGAAAACACTTTTCTTAATTGTTTAATTTCAGGGCTGCCTAAGATGGTAGATAACTGTTGGGGCAAACAACAGGCTAACCAAAAAATAAATTAAATTAAATTAAATTAAATGAAAGGAAAAGCTGGGTAATGAGATGTCCATCGTGCCTTTGAAAAGCTCTGACATACTCCTGGGAATCTATAGGGTCACACACATGCCCAGGGCTGTAAACATGGCAGAGAAAGATCTGAAAAGGCCCTAAGGTCTTATCACTAGATGACCTTGAGGTTTGTGCCAACAGAAAGTAAAGGCTAAGAGAATTGTCAATCACCTGCCTACCTGAGTGTTGAAGGCATTGCCTATCATGCACACAGAGATCCCTGACAAAGACGGAAGATTTATTGGTTCCAGGTATTTAAGGAATCTCTATCCAATCATTAGCTAACCACTAAACAAACAAAGCAGAGACTCCAGTGGCCCCATAAGACAGAAAACACCAACAACAAACAGCAAAAACAATAAACACCAGTGAAGAGGAATCTGACGTGTAAAGTTGACACATGATATTATTTAAAATTTTCAGTTTTCAACAAAAACTTATTAGATATATGAGAAATCAAGAAAGAATGGCTTAAACACAGCAAGAAAAGAGCATCAATAGAAACTGTTCCTAAGGAAGCCCAGATTTTAAATCAGTCATTTTAAATATGTTCAAATAACTAAAGGAAAATATGCTTAAAGAACTGAAGTATTAATAAGTATGAGAATGATATCTCACCAAATAAGAATATCGATAAAAAGATAGAAATTTTTTTAAAGGAACAAATAAAAATTCTGATGTTGAAAAGCATAATAACTGAAATGAAAAATTCACTGAAGTTGTTACAGCAAGTGTTACAGTGGGTGGTCCCGAGAACAAACCGAGCAGCACACAGAGAGTCGGAGAATCAAAGTTTATTTGCCGGCAGGCTCAGAGGCACCTCACCAAATTCTGAGCCCTGTCTACCCGATTTTTCCCACTTTTATTCAGTTGGGGTGGTCTGAGGGGTGGGGTCTCAGGTGGCTAATGCTCACCACATAATAGGTTAGTTGATGTGTCAGGTAATAGGTTAGTATTATGCTGATGCACCAGGTAATAGATTTAGTGTTATGCGGATGCACCAGGTAATAGGTTAGTATTATGCTGATATGGGTCTTCCATGAGGGGTGGGTGTCTCAGGTGGCTGATGTGCCAAATCATAGATGGGGGTTTTCCTTATCACAGTTACTTAACAGAATATTTGGACATTCAGAAGAAAATCTCAACAATTATGAATATGAGTTAATTGAGATTATCAGTCTAAGGAACAAAAAGAAAAAAGAATTAAGAAAAATGAATAGAACCCCAAAGACCTAAGGGACACCCTTAAGCATACCAGCGTATGCATAATAGGTTTCCAGGAAAGGAAAGAGAGAAGGGGCAGAAAGAATATTTGAAGAAACAATTGTTAGGTCCAGAGCCAAGACAGACACACAAAGCCTCATGTGTAGCAAACTGCTGTTTATTTTGAGCATCTGGGTGCAGATGGGTGGAGGCTGAAAAAGGCATCCACAAGAAAAAAGGGGAGAGCCTTGGGTTTTATAGAAGGTTTTTCTGGGAGGAGTAAACAAATTATTTTCAAACAACCTGGAGGGATAAGGAAAGTAAGTTCCCCTTTTGCATTTCATTCCTTATCTGCCTAGGGGTTTGGGAAAGGCTATGTGGCTAATACACCTCTAGGAAGGGGAGAGGGGTGAATTTCATAGGAGGTTTGGCTGGAAGTTTTGGGAGGGTGAATTCTTTAAGCCTAATAATAATGACTAACAATATTTCAAATTTTGTGAAAAATATTAATCTACATCTAAGATGCTGGATGAACTGAATGTAGGATAAACTCAAAAAGATTCATACTCTGACACATCATATTCAAATTCTTGATGGCCAAAGACAAAAAGAGAACTTTGAAAACAGCAAGAAAAAAGCAACTCATCACAGTAAGATATGTTCACATGGGCAAATGATTTTCAACAAGGGTACCATGAAATTTCCATTGGAGACAGAATAGTCTTTTTAACAAATAGTCCTCGAGCAACTGTATATTATGAACTAAAATAAAATCTTAAGGCTCCTCCCCACTGGCTGACTGAATGGACCCCCTCCTGGCCAATGTGATACCCTAAAACTGAATTGCCTGACACAAGGTGTGAGGTCAGACATTACTCATCATGCTCCCTCTCTTCTTGGAGACATCTTTTGTAACTCATTAACAGGCCTAAGGCTATACAAGACAAACCTGCAGATCTTCAATTTACACAGCAAATATGCCCAATGTCTTGTCTCTAATTAACATACCTTCTTATCTTAAAATATTCCAAGCCTTTAAACGAAGCTTCATGTATTCAACCAATTACAAGTCAAACAATCTTTAAACCCACCTATAATCTGTAAGTCCACCCCTACCTCCCACCCCTGCTTGGCAATGGCCCATCTTTTTGGGCCAAACCAATGTAGGCTTTCCATGTATTGATTTATGACTTTACTTGTAACCCCTGTCTTTGTGAAATGTATAAAACCAAACTGTAACTCAACCACAGTGAGTTTACTTGCTCAAGGCTTCTTGGGTGTGGCTCAGGTCCTCAAATTTGGGTCAGAATAAACCTCTTTCAATTATTTTACAGAGTTTAGCTTCTTTTCCATTGACAGGATTCATGTGTAAAAGAATAAAGTTGATCTCCTATCTTATACTATGTGCAAAAATTAATTCTAAAGGGATCAGTGACATAAATACAAGAGCAACAGTCATCAAACTCTTAGAAGAAAACATAAATATAAATCTTTGTATCCTTGGGTTAGAAAATGGCTTCTTAGATATACTTCTAAAGCACAAGCAACCAAAGAAAAAATACAAAAAAAAAATTAGACTTTATCAAAATTAAGACTTTTCCATTTTAAAGGATGCTATCAAGAAAGTGAAAAGACAACTCACAGAAGGACAGAAAACATTTGCAAATCATATATTCAATAAGAGTCTAGTATCCAGAATATATTATAAAGAACTATTACAACTTCACAATAAAAAGACAAATAATTCCAATTTTTTAAACTAGCAAAGGAACTGTATTGACATTTCTTTAAAGAACATATAAAAATGGCCAATAAGTACAAGAAAAGAAGCTCAACATCCAATTCCTAATTGGAAGTACAAATCAAAACCACAGTGACTTACCACTTTACACCCATTAAGCTGCCTAAAGTCAAAAAGATGTATAACAATAATGTGGAGAAATTGAAACCCTCATATCTGCTGGGGGAATGTAAAATGGCACAATTGCTTTGGAACATTTTGGCAGTTTTTCAAAAAGTTTAACATAGAGTTAGCATATGACCCAGCAATTTCCCATATATATATGTAACACACACATATGTGTGTGACACACACACATATATATGAGATATATACACACATATGCCCAGAGAATTGAAAACAAATGTTCAAACAAAAGCTTGCACATAAATGTTCATAGCAACATTATTCATAATAGCACAGTGTAAACAATCCAGTGCTCATCAATTGATGAATGGATTTTTAAAAATTGATAAACAAATGTATATTCATACAATGAAATATTATTCAGCCATAAACAGAAACTGAAACATGCTATATTATGGATGAACCTTGCAAGCATAAGGCTAAGTGAAAGAAGCCAGACACAAAAGAACACCTATTGCATGCTTCCATTTATATGAAATGTCAAGATAGGTAAAATCTCTAGACAGAAAGTAGAGTAGTAGTTGCTAGGGTTTGGTAGAAGTGGATTGTGGATACAAAGTTACTTTCCAGGGTGAGGAAAATGTTCTTGAATTAGATAGCAGTGCTGGTTGTACAACCATTTGAATATAATAAAAATTCTGAATTTCACACTTTAAAAGAGCAAATTTTATGGTATATTAATTATATATTAATTTTTAAAAATAAAATAAAACTTAATTCAGTGCCCACAATATTTTTCAGGCGTGGTTACAGGAACTTAAATTTCAATTGGAGCAATTTTTGTTTGTTTTTTATGTATGCATTTGCTATGCCTGCATGCTGTTTTTTAGGGAGATGTGTATGTCCTTATTCTAAATGTTGCTCACAGAAGTTCCTGGGGAGTTCAGGAATATATTTACACAGTATTCAGCCTACATTAAAGAGGGGAAATAAAGGAAGGCTGAACTGGTTTTGTCAGAGCTCAGCCTGCACTAACCCCTTGAGGTACCACATGGGATGCTACTTAGATTAGCAAAATTCTCTTTTCTTTAATCATTCAAAGGCAGAGAAAATATAAGGGGAAAATCCACCTTACTACTCTTTGTGTTTCTTGTGAAAATGTGAAGTATGATAATTCTTATATGATTTTTTTTGTTGAAACCACATAAGACAGCACTTCTACGTAGTTGGGGAGATGATGGAGTCTCCCCTCAGGAAGTGAGCATTGCTGCATCAATTACTTTAAGAAGAGACAAGACTCAAGACAGAAAACAGACATCTGTAGAGCAAACCTGGGACAGAAGATGGGCTTTCTATTTCTCCATATGACTTGCTGTTGCTGTTTTGGTCTGATAATTTATAAAGTTTAGGCAGATTTGAAGGTCCTCCAGAAGGCATGGAAGAGAGAACTGCTGCAGAGTGGGAGGGGTCCCTTCCATCTAGGAAAGAAAGCAGCCCTTTCTGTTTTTTTCTTTGGTGGCTTGTGCTTTAGAAGTCATATCTAAGAAGCCATTTTCTAACCCAGGGTTTCAAAGATTTATACTTATGTTTTCTTCTCAGAGTTTGCTGGTTGTTGCTCTTGTATTTACATCTTTGATCCATTCAGAATTAATTTTTGCACATAGTAATAAGATAGGAGATCAAATTTATTCTTTTGCACATGAACATACAGTTGCTCAGGACTATTTATTAAAAATAGTATTCTGTCTCCAATGGAAATTTCTTGGCACCCTTGTTAAAAATCATTTGCCCATGTGAACATATCTTATTGTGATGAGTTGCTTTTCTCTTGCTGTTTTCCAGGTTCTCTTTTTGTCTTTGGCCATCAACAATTTGAGTATGATGTGTTAAAGTGTGAATCTTCTTGAGTTTATCCTACTTTCAGTTCATCCAGCATCTTAGATGTGATTAATATTTTTCACAAAATTTGACATATTGTTAGTCATGTTATTTTCTGTGGTTGAATCCCTTGTTTGTTTGCCCTACCTTTAAGTCTTTATTAAACATTAAAACCATGATCTTCTCAGCTATTCAAAAAGAAATTAAGGAAAGTATTTATGTCTACACTTTCCAGAATTGGTAAAGGGAAATTAGCACCCCTCTTAAACCAGTATCATGTAGAGAAATTTCCCAGGAGGGGTAAGGATCATCTGTAGAGTTACCCTTTTCCATAAGAAGATCCTCCCTCCATTATAAAAAGTGGAGATTCAGGCTATTATTTTACCAAAGGAAACAATGGCTTTCCCTGTAGATTCCATCAAAAGTAAGAAATCCAAGTGTTTTGAGATAAATGCTAATCTTAGAAATTGAAATTTTCCCTTGTAAAAGACATCCTCTAATTCTGTTGATTTGACTTTTTCCCACCCCACACATATGGTATAAAGCATTTAGGTCCTAATCATTTTGTTGTTATTGAAATCAAATTTAAATTCTACTTCATCTTTCCCTAACCCCGTGACAATGTAGTGCACCATCCTTTTTCACCTTCTTCATGATACTTAATATCTGAACCTAACTTTTCTATTGATTAGTTTACTGCTTCCCCTCTGTAGAATGTAAGGTCATTGAGACAGGACCTTTTCTTTCTTCTTCATTTATTTATCTGCTATACCTAGTACACAGTAGGTACTCACAGTTATAGACTAAATGAATGGATAAGTGTCCTTTTGTTCTGTATTTTTAGTGACACTGACCTAAAGACTATATGCAGTCCTACAAATCAGCAAGATCTGTGTTGTGTAGAGGACCACTTTGTTGCTGGTAGAGTGTTATATAATATAAACTATTGTTGTCTGCCATTCCATCATCAATATTTCTGTTGTGAAGGAATGGTTCTGAATGGATCTATAACATTGTCATCCTCTTGTTTACCAATGGAACATTGGAGGCAGTGTATTGTAATACAAGTGTCACCTCTAAGAAACCTTCTCTGAGTCTCCCTATACAAGTACATGTAGACTTTTCTATCTTCGATGTCCTTTTTATAAGACCCCATTTTGGCAATTACTATGTAGTATTGTCATTGGTTGTTTGTTCTCTCTTTTTACTACACAAAATGTATTTTTTCTACATTCCTAATATCGGACACATGGGAAGAAATCAATAAATATTATTGGAATAACTGACTAAATGTATTTAAGTGGAAATAGTATTTTTAGAAACATATTAAGTTGTTTTTCTTTGACTTTTCCTGTTCTATAACGTCCCCTTTTTAAGCCAGAGGTCCCAGGGAGTTTAGGATTATCACAATAGGAATTTGAAAAAAAAAAAGTGGGGTTCAATTTTTGCCATATAGACCAGGAATTTTTTAATTCAGGATATGCTATAATGGACAGCATTTGCCATATATAAAGGGGACCTAGCACAACCATCTAGATCAGAGAGCTGTGGAAAGGAGAAAGGGAAAAGACAAGGTAGTGTGTTCAAACCCTCATGGGGTTTACCCTCAAAAGGGTACAGATAGTTATGGTAGAAGCACTTAAATAAGTGTGGGGAAATCAGGTATAGTGGCCCACTCTGGATGTAATTAGGGAAAGTCTTCAAGTCTCAGGAGAAAGCACTGAATTCAGTTTGCTGCCAAATTCCATGGCACGGATGGAATACTATGATGTGGCCTACGGATGAGGCCTACATAAATTGCATGAGATAATACTTTCACCCCCCAAGGCTTTTGAGCAGCCTACAGTGGATCCATAAGTTCCCATGAGGCCTAAGGAGCGGACACAAAGGTGCTGAGAGGGCAGTGGGAATTGGAACAAAGATGACCAGAGGCAAATGGCCAAGAACCATGGGCTTCCATAGCTGGTACTCAAGTAATACCCCTAAAGGTTAGATGGTAACAGTGGAACCCAGGCAAATTCCAAAAGAGGAGTATGAACAGACCTTTCTTCTCTGAAGGGGCGGCAGCCTAAAGGCTCCTGCATGTAACACTGACGCCTCTATTCCAGATACCAAGCTAGTGTAAATCCTTCCCCTGTCCCCATTAAAGTCCAGATGCCTCACTGGAGTGGAGCAGGGAGAGGAAGAGGCAGGAGGCAAGCCAAAAGGTGAACATTTACCTGAAAGATATTGGAGTTGTTTAACAAGACTAAATCAGGAGAGACATTGGGATAATAGCATTTGGCAAATTTAAGTTTTTCCTCCTTTACCCAACAGAATTGAATCTTTTAAAGTGGAATTTGTTCAAATATTAAAAAGAAAATATTTTTTAAATTATTGGAGTGGCAGTGTGCAACTCATCCTACTTTACTATGAATAAATGGACCAGGAAGCAGGGAATCCCAGTTCTATTCTGGAATCAGTCAGAACAAGCTACACAATCCTGGTCAAGGAAGGACTTAGTACCTCAGGGCACTTAGTGCATATTTTTTATCTATAAAGTGAGCTAAAATGAGGAGGTAGGATAAGGGAATCTCTAAGGAAGTAATCAGTTTTTCCATCCTGCAATGTGTGTGAACACTCAAGTTTGTGAAATGCCATCCTCATGAAAACCGTTTGTAAAACAGGTGGTTGCTAATTTGTACATGAGGAGAATAATACTGTGATTCACAAATAGTCTAAACTACAAATCTCAGCTTTATTAATATGCTATCTGTTAAATTAATTACATTGTTCCCTATATTACCAGGTTTATTTACCATGCTTTGTCCATTAAAGAGGTTCAGCAGCATTTGATTTCAGTAATAACTATGGAGAAAATAGCAAATCCTAGAATATATTTTGGGGAGAGAAACATGAAATTTTATTTAAATGATATGTTGATCATCTATATGTTATGCAAGTGACATAAATTAATTATTTTAATACATCTAGAAAGATGCTTCCTATGTAAAGAATAGTTTGGGATCAAAAAATGCAGTTTCACTTCATGCTAATAACAAAATTTGCTCTCCATAAAGAAAACGTTGGTCACTTTCCATCACAATATCTGAATGACTTAGGGAAGTAGAAACAAGAATGAGAGAGAGAAAATAAGAATATGAACTAATTCTAGAAGGAGTCTTTGCCACATACAAAACATATTGAAATGGAAACCCACAGAAACATGTTATATGGAAATTCAGAGGCAAAGAAGATGAAACAGAAGTGCACACCTTCCACAATCACACCTCTAACCATCTGCTTTCCATTAGAGTATGCACTTTAGGATTTTTCTCCTTCTAAATCAAATGAACACCAGCATGGAAAATAGAAAAGATTGTAACAGATGAAAAAAGAGGAGGCACCCAGTCGACATCTGTTGTCAAAGAAGTCATTTGAAAAGCAATCAGACATGAAGCCAAACGCTGTGAAAAGCTGTGATATTATTGATTTAATTTGATTGCAATTTATTACACATTATTAAGGAGATAGAGTGTTGCTCTTACAATATGTTATATTGTAGTATCAACCTAGTGTGGAAGATTAAAACAAGTGCGCAAGTGTGCAAAACAGGGGAGAGAAGGCGGGGATTGTGTGGGCAAGAAAAACTCTTGTAGCTGAACTTTCTGACCATATGTAAAATTAGTTGCCCTACATTTTACTCCTGGTTAATTCCAATGAAAAGAAATAGTAATAGCTCTCTCCATTAAACATAGAAGAAACAAATAACTTATTTCTCTGCATCTCTACTTAGCATTTATCTTGTATGTTTCTTTTGAGGAATTCAAGATATAATTAGCAATGCCTGGAAACTTACATAATTAGCAAAAGATCTTGCACTTTTGTTTGCAGTATCTTTTAAGTCAGGCTCTTTTTTTTTTTTCTTAAAATAAGTATTATTATTTGACATACTTGTTACAAAAATAATCCATGTGTCTTAATCTGCTTGGGCTGCCGCAACAAAACTATAGATTGGGTGGATTAAACAACAGAAATTTATTTTCTCACTGTTTTGGAGACTGGAAAGTCCAAGATTAAGGCTCCAGCTTGGGACGATGGCTACTAAAGCCTGCCTTTCTGGCTTGCAGACAGCTGTCTTCTCACTTTGTCTTCACACGGCAGTGAAAGGGAGACCAAGTCTTCTCTTAGAAGAACACTAATCTTCTGGAGTCAGGACACCACCCTATGACCTTATTTGACCTTAATTACTTTCTTAATGGCCCTATCTCCAAATATCATCACATTGAGGGTCAAGGCTTCAATATATAAATTCTAGGGGGACACAAACCTTCAGTCCATTAACACCTTGTTCACTGCAGAAAATTTAGAATATACCAATAAGCAAAAAAGTCATAAAAGCTTAATAATCTCAGCACCCAGTGATGACTACTATCAACTTTCAGGTATATTTATTTCCAAGTTTCTTTTTAACCTATACACATATAAAAACATTTTCGTGGTATTATATTGAAGGTAATGTTTTCCAAATTCTTATTTCACTTAATAATATTAAGAAATTTTAACAAGGAAAATAGCGACATGGCCTAAAGTGACTATGGCAATGGAAGGACACCAGCAGCCACTACACAGATTGGAGCACATCGTGTACCTTCAAGCTAAAATCATGAGGTTTCTTAGGAAATTCACCTTCCTGGATAATTCTGTCAATCTGCTCAAGAGCAACTGCCCTCCTTAATGACTTTCAGCTACTCATTTCGCCCAAAGGGGAAAAGGTCTCAGAGACATCTTTTGTTCTAACTTTTGACAATAGAGCAAAAACCAATTTAATGGAAAAAGGATAACTATATTAGCCAGCACTAGCCAGAGAAGCAGAACCAGTAGGAAATCGTTTTCTCTCTCTTCTCTCCCTCTCTCTCTCTCTCTCTCTCTGGATTTGTTACAAGGAATTGTTGTATACAATTTGGGGGCTAGATAAGAAGCTCTGAAGTCCACAGGCAGTCAGGAAGAAAAGATTTCATGATGTCTAGAATCCCATGAGTGTGAGTGGGAATCCCATAAGGATGGACTGAAATCAGTGTCCATTCTTTGACCTCAGTGATGAGGGTATCCTACAAAAGTCAGAGCCCTTTATCGAGGAGCTGAGCTCACACACCTGGAGTCAGAGAAGCTGAAGAAAGATTGATGGAGAAGGGACTGCAATGGTAGGCCCAGCTGCTGCTTCATCCCAACCAGGAAAATCAGCAGATCAGCCCTAAAAGGTGAGTGTGAGAGTCCCAGAGTATAGAAAGATCACACAACTTTCTTTCCACTTTACATTGTGGAGTCTTTGAATCTCATATGGAGAGACTTAGTCCATATTTAAAAGGCCATCACTAGATTAAGTCAAGTGCACCCAGATGTTTCTACTTGTTTATTAACTCAGACTCAACTGATTAGGGACTTTAATTACATCTGCAAAACCCCTTCACAGTTGCATTAGTCTTTGATTGAATAACCAGGAGAAGGTATTCATATGTTCGTACTTTATATAAAAATTAACTCAAAATGGATCATAGATCTATTCCAAAAGTGGAGAGCTATAAAATTTTAGAAAACATTAGAGAAAATCTTTGTGACCTAGGGTTGGGCAAAGAGTTTATATATGACACAAAAACAATTCATAAAAAACAAAATTGATAAATTTGACTTCATCAAAATTGAAAGCTTTCACGCTGCAAAAAAAAAATCTCTAATTAGAGTATAAAAATATAAGCTGCAGACTGGAAAAATATATTTGCAAATCATATATCTGACAAAGAACTTGTATCCAGAATATATAAATAATTCCCAAAACCAAATACAAAGACAAACAATTCAATTAAGAAATAGACAAAGACCCAAACAGACACTTTAACATGAAGGATATAAGGATAAACACATGAAAAAATGTTTATCATCATTGGCCATCAGGGTGATGAAAATTAAAAAACAACAATACATCTATTAGAACGGCTAAATTTTAAAAATACTGACAATGCCAAGTGATGGCAAAAAAAAAAAAAAAGTAAAACAGAGCAACTGGAACTCTCATAAAATGCTGGAGTAGGGGGAGTATAAAATAATACAACCACTCTGGAAAACAGTTTGACAATTTCTTATAAAGTAAAATATACACTTAATTTATGATTCACCAATTCCACTCTTGAGTATTCACCCTAGAGTAATGGAAACTTATTGTATTAGTTTGCTAGGGCTGTCATAAAGTACAACAGACTGAGTGGCTTAAACAGAAATTTACTTTCTCACAATTCAGGAAGCTAGAAGTCAGAGATCAAGGTGTCAGCAAGTTTGGTTTCTTCTGAGGCTTCCCTCCTTGGCCAGTAGATGCCCATCTTCTCCCTGTATTTTCACATGGTCTTCTCTCTGTGCCTGCCTGTGTCCAAATATCTTTTTCTTATGAGGACACCAGCCATCTTGGATTAGAGCCTATGATTTATTTTAACTTAATCACCTCTATAAGGACCCTATCACCAAATACAGTCACATTCTCAGGAACTGGAAGTTAGGACTTTGACATATGAATTTTGGGAGGGACAAAATTCAGCCCATAACACTCCATCTTTTATCTCCTCCAAAAATAATTCATGTTCTTTTCGCATGTAAAATACATTCAACACATCCCGACAGTCCTAGAAGTCTTAACCCATCCCAGCATCAACTCTAAGTCAAAAACCTCATCAAAATGTCTAAATCAGGTATGGGTGAGACTTGAGGTGTAACTCATCCTGAGACAAAATTCCTCTCCAGCTGTGAAACTATGAAACCAGACAACCTATCTGCTTTCAAATTACAATGATGGTATAGGCATAAAACAGATATTCCCATTCCAAAAGAGAAAAATCAGAAAGAAGAAAGTAGTCTTGGGTTCCAAGCGAGTTTAAAACCTAGCAGGGCAAAGTCTTCTAGATTTTAAGACTTTGGAATCATCTTGGAATAATCCTTTTTAACAATGCTCTGTCCTTAGGCCTACCAGCATGATCCTACTTTCCAGGCTCACAAGGGTGTGGCTTTGCCTCCATAGCCCTCGGCAGTGGCACCCTGGTCTGCTGAAACCAAGGAGATGGCCCATCCTTTGAAAGCCAAGAGGCAGTCCTACCCTTTGAGCCCATGATAGCAGTGGCAGCTCTGATGACATCTGAACATCCTTTGGGGGCATTCTTCCCTTTTCTTGGAGGAGAACACATGTTCACAGCTAGATAGCTCCATTGGCCTATCCTGTAGAATCTCAGAAGTCTGAAAGCCCTCTTTCACTTCATCCTGTCTCTGTCTCCTTCAGTCCAAGCTGGCAGTGTTTCTGCTGGTATACAATTCTCAAAAACCTGTTGGCCTCCAATGCAATCCGCAGGAATCCAAGCCATCAGAAAAGAGGGTCCTCTACAGATCTTTCCTGGATAACTGCTTCTCTACGCATGCCTTCTGCTGAGAAGGTTGATTAGATCCATGAGTCACATTATTTTTCTCATATTTTGCAATACAAATAGGCCAAGAATTTGCCAAATCTTTAAGTTCTGGTTCCTTCATGCTTAACAATCTTTTCTTCAATTTATCTTCCTCCTTGCATTTTATCATAAGCATCAAAGAAAAAACAGGCCACACCTTCAACACTTTGCTTAAAAATCTCCTCAGGTAACTATCCAAGTTCATCACTTGTGAGTTCTGCTTTCCATAAAACATGAGAACACAAAGTGCCCAAGTTCTTTGCCACTTTATAACATGGATCCTCTTTCCTCCAGTTTCCAATAACACAAACATCTGTATATAAATTTTTACAGCAACCCTATCTATAATTGCCAAGAACCAAATACAATCCAAATGTCCTTCAACAGGTGAATGGATAAACAAACTTTGATATGTCCATACCATGTAATACTGCTATTCGGCAATTAAAAGGAATGGACTCCCACAGCAACTTCAGTGAATCTCAAAGGCATTATTAAAGAAAATCATCTTAAATGTTACATATTGTATGATTCCATTTATATGACATTCTCAAAATTACAAAACTATAGTGGTTGCCAGAGGTTAGAGTGGGCTGAGGGTGTGACTATAAAGGCATTCCATGAGGGAGTTTTTTGGAGTGATGGAACTGTTCTGTATTCTTATTTTGGTGTTGGCTACATGAATCTATACATATGTTACAATTTATAGAACTACACACAGCAAAATAAGTCAATTTTACTCTATGATAATTTTTAAAATAAAATAAAACTGTCAACATTTTCGAAAGAATTTAATCTCTCTTGGCCTAAAGTCCCAACCCTGTCCTAAAGAAACTGATTTATAACACAAAATTCCCTTAAATTCTCACCACATGTAATTATTATAGGAAAAAAAACTTATGAGACTCAGACTGATTTGACCTCTGCCAGATTATATAATAACTTGCTGCATTCTAACCTTTAAAGGTTCTAGCAAAAATTAATATCACAGTCATATCTTCAAGAGGTGCACACTGCACTTCCAAGTATCCTCAGACATACTGCATGATACTTTATAAGGAAGGAAGGTGTATAGAAAGAGAAATAAACAAAAGCCTGCCTTAAAGGGACTGTTTCAGATACTTCTCACCACAAATCTTGCTCTTGCACTCCAGGTCATACAGCTGCATTCTTATTTCTTGATGTAAACACTGCTCAGAATCCTATAACCTGGGTGTCTATTCCCTCTAGAAGTCAAACTCTAAGGCTCACTAAATGGACCAGAAGAAGAACAAAGAGCTGTCGGAAGACTGGGCTGTAGACAGCTTCTTCCAGTGACTTTCAAATCAAAATGCGTGCTTACAGCAAAGGACTTACATTTAATTTGTTTTCTCCTCTTGCTGCCAGCCTCTTTCCTTTATTTTGGTTCAAGATAAGAGTGTTATGATTCCCCTATGATTTCTGTTGCTCTCTTGATTGATTTTGTTCCTTAAACACTCTGAACTTCCTAATTCACCTTTCCCAATTTAACCTTTACAACTGCTAGATTTGCTATCCAGCTTCAGGTCTCCCTAGTAAGAACCTGATAGCCACATCCAAAAGTCCAAATGAAACTACACTTTACCCCAAAACTAATAATCACCTTCCTTTTTATACTCAGCATAGGAATATGATTAACCCTAACACATACATTTTAATTGGAACTTAGGCCTCTACAATAAACTGCTGATGTCTCCTAGAGCCTCAAAGCATGTTAAGAAACATCAGGGATAGAAATGGTTATAGTCCAGTTATTTTCTTGAAGCTATTTAGGAATCAGTACACAATCTATTTAATTCCATCTAAGTTGTTTTTCCTCCATAATGAGACTAATTAAGTCCAGAGAATAATTAGTACTGACCTGTTGTCATAAACAATACAGTTTTATCCCCTCAATGTAAACCCCAGGAATGTTCTTGCATAATCAGATGTTCCTCTCATGTTTAGCACATACAATCGAAACCACCATCACCACCCACTCCTGTTTCTTATCTTTCATTAAAACCCAACATATTCATTCAATAGAAGGGGTTTGAGACTTGGGGATTTCGCCAGATTATAAAAGGATTTATACTATGGACAGGAATTCATAAACAAAAATGTGTGATCTGAAATGTCTCTCTGATTACCACCCAGAGAGCAAATGAAATGGCTCAAGCTTTACAAGCTTTATAAAATTATTGATTATTTATATAGAGAGTTTCCATTGTACATGTATAACAAATTTTATTCAATCATGCCCTAATGTAAAATTAGGTTACTTTTACTATATAAAGCAATATTGTTAGAAATGTTTTTTATAATTATATATTTTCCTGATTATTTTCTTCAAGAAATTTTTAAAAGTGGCTATACTTGATAAATGAGTATATAAAATGTTAAGAATTTGAAATAAATTACCAATTTGTTTTCTAGACAGATTCTACCATTTACTTTCCTGCCAATAATATATGCAAAACTATTTCACTACTATCTCTGCTTGAATCAGAATTTTTTTTTTGAGACAGATTCTCATCGTGTCACCTAGGCTAGAATGCAGTGGTGTAATCATAATTCACTGCAACTTCAAACTCCTGGGTTTAAGAGATCCTCCTGCCTCAGTCCCTAAGTAGCTGGGACTATAGGCACATTCCATCACACCTGGCTGATTTTTCTGTTTTTTTGTAGAGACAAGGTCTCACTCTATCTCAGGCTGGTCTCAAACTCCTGGCCCCAGGCAATTCTTTCACCACGGACCCTCGAAGTACTAGAATTACAGGCATAAGCCACCACACCCAGCCTTAGAACCAGAAATTATTATTCATTTTAATCTTTCCTACTTGCAAAAAAACAACAATGCTGACTCTTTAATTTTTATTTTATTATTTTCTAGCTTGAAATCTCTGATATAAGTTTTGTATGTCATTGGTCTTTTGATTACTCACCAGTTAACTTGCCTATCTATGTACTTTGCATATTTTTTGTTATTGATGATAATAGCTTTGCATATATTAAGAATATTATGTAGATTAATTTAATGCAATAAAATTTTACAAAAATATCTACCCATTATACATATAATCTCAATCAAAATCATAATGGGAATGTCTATAGAACTTGATAACCTGATTAGAAAATTAATCTGGAAGAATAAATATATGAGAAGAGTCTAAACATTTTTGAAAAAAACAGTTCACCTCCTCTACTGAGCATATATCATACATACAGCAGCATTTTAAACCAGAACAACCAACTATCCACAAGGGCGGGAAAAGGTGTCATAGTTCACACAATACGACAACAAAAAAGTGATTCCAGTGTGGACTTAAAATCTAAAACTGAAATCAAAGCTGTAAATATGCTCCAAGAAAAGATAAATTTCAAGTAAACTTTTTATTTTAGAATAAGTTTAGATTACAGAAAAGCTGCAAATATAATGCAGAGGACTTCCATTAACTCCTCACTCTATTGTTAATATTACTATGGTACATGTCAAAAATAATTACCAAAATGTTGGAATGTTGCTATTAACTAATCACCAGCCTTCATTCAGGTTTTACCAGTTTTTCACGACAGTTCTTTTTCTTTATGTATGATGGAAAATCTTATGCTATTGGAAAAACTTTTCTAAGGAAGACATGGAACTCTTAGACTCCATAAAAGAAAAGACTAACAGATTTGGCTACATAAACATTAAAATGTTTCCATATGGAAAAATCCTTTGTGCACAGTGAAAAGCCAAATATACATTGAAAAAAATCAATGTATATTTATTAATTTTTTCATTCATTCCAAAAATAAAATCAAAAGCTTGTTCAGCCCTGGAGATAGAGCTGTGAAAAAAATAAACAAAATATTGGATACTTCTGAAACTACCTTCTAGTGAGAGTGAGAGGAGAAATAACAAATGAAATAAATAAGCAAAATATTGAGTCAATTAAGAGATGATAAGTATTATAAATAAAAATAAGAAGGGAGGAAATAAGGAATTCCAGGTGGGAGTGGTTAGGCCAGAGTGAATCTACCACTTTAAACAGGGCAGTCAAGGTAACCTTCAGAAAGAAAGAGGCATCTAAGGAAAAAACTTAAGAGATGACAAAGAAGAAGGACCCTTGTTCCCCAGACATGTGAAATTGTTGTGCATTTCAATCTTTGCTACTTGAAAAAAAATCAGTACTGGCTCTTTTTACTTTAATTTGTATTTTATTGATTATTTTTTAAGCTTGAAATCTCTTATGCAAGCTTTGTATGTCATTGTGTACATATCTGCGGGACAGTGATCCACGCAGAGACCACAGCCAGAGCAAAGCACTGAGACGTCTCCCCCCACCCCCCCGCGGGGTGACCAAAGGACAATCATCCCAGTGTAGATCCGAGAGGTAACAGGGATCAGACTGGGAGAGGTGTTTTAAATTTTGTTTCTATTTTATTTCACTTTGGTTTTACTGAGTATACAGTAAACTAAAATTTAATATCCCTAATCTACAAAGCACATACGGATAACAACAACAATATAATCAGCAACTGCATGGACAATTTCAAATTAAAACTATGAAGTTTAACTCTCCCTATTGAAAATAAGGAAATTTCCCTCTCCTCCCTTAGAGAATTTACTTTAGAACATTTGTGAAGAGAAAGTACATTCCCATCTCTTTGAAATGTATATAAACCTTTTGAAAATGAGATAAGCCTTTTGTCAGCTTTATGACCCAGGACTGTCTTTCTCAAGGCCCGGGGAGCCATCTTCTTGAAATGTAATCCGAAAGGGAGATCATGCCCCTATCTTCCCTTGCTGAGGAAAGCTAGGAACCTAACTTCAGTAGACACCTTGCTCGAAGTTGCAAAACTACCTCTTTGTCATAAAGCTATGAAAATTTTGTTTTTCCTCTAGATAAAGCCAATAAGCTAACAGAGATGGTCACCACAGCTACCAGGTGAATCTAGGATTAACTACATGTAACAAATGATGCTATCTTATTTGATGATTAGTTACTATTTATCTTGGAAATGTATGTAATGGGTTGTATTCACTTGGCTATATTAAAGGGTGAGATTCCTTTCTGTCTTGCAGTTTCTTAGGGAATTGCCTCTGATGTATAACACATTCTGGTTTAATGCTTATTCAATAATAAAACTTTTCTTTTTCTACTTCTTTCATGGAGATGTTTTCTGGGTTGAGAGAAGATTTTGTTTTTAATTTTATTTCTTCAACACAACCCATATTGACTTATTGCTATGTTTGAGGTGCCGTTTAATATGTAGCATTGATTATATATTGTTCATATAATCAATAAGAAATTTAAATGTATAAGAAAAGTGAAACTGCTGGGCACACAGTGCCTCATGCCTGTAATCCTAGCACTCTGGGAGGCCGAGGTGGGCAGATCCCTCAAGGTTAGGACTTCGAAACCAGCCAGAGCAAGAGCAAGACCCCATCTCTACTAAAAATAGAGAGAAATTAATTGGACAACTAAAAAAATATAGAGAAAAAATTAGCCGGGCATGGTGGCGCATGCCTGTAGTCCCAGCTACTTGGGAGACTGAGGCAGGAGGATCACTTGAACCCAGGAGTTTGAGGTTGCTGTGAGCTAGGCTGACACCATGGCACTCTAGCCCGGGCAACAGAGTGAGACTCTGACTTAAAAAAAAAAAAAAAAAGAAAAAGAAAAGTGAAACAACCTAGTAGAAAATTACAAATAAAGATGCAACTAACAGAAGAAGAAAAATAAGTGGCAAATAAACATGAAAAGATGCACAGCCTTTCTAGTGATAAGAAATACAAACTAAACCAAGATATTTTTTCCTTATTAGATTGACAAAAAGTAAAAAAAAAAAAAAAAGTAGTATGTCCACTGATTGTTTGGCACGAGTGTGAAAAAAGCCACATTCATATACTTTTGAAAGAACTTTAAAGTAGAAAATAATTTTTAGAGTAAATTGGCAGGAACTATCAAAATGTTAAATGTATGAAATCATGAAATCAGGGATAAACACACACATATGTATATAATTTTTAATGTGCTTTCTCTTTTGCCTTTTCAAGTACAAGATTTTTGCCTTTTTCCTCCCTAAGCATCTATCTGCCTAGGCGAACATTCACATTTGTTTTTTAAAAAAAGACTAAGGAAATGTAAAGTGGCTATTTCTCAAAATAGAAATATGTAACAGACAATAGTTCGACATGTCAAGAAGTTGTCTTGCTAAGTATTTCTCAAATTTCTTCATCTCCCTCTTTGGCATAAAAGCAACCAAGCTTGGAGAACTTTGTTCATAAAGTTCTTTTCTAATCTAGAGGCAATCTCTCTGACCACTGGAAAGGCTAAGCAGGAGTCAGGAAGAAGGAAGATATTACACAGGGAAATGAAAGGAAACTTGCCCCCTGCAGGCAGGAACTTTTGGGGGAGAGGGAGGGGAGAGAGAGAGAGAGAGAGAGATGCATGGATAAAAACTAGCCAAATGTGTGGCCAGATTTGCCACTTTAGTGTTCTAGTTCAGAGAGGGCAAGGTATATTATGTAATTTGAGGTAATAGCATAGTTAAAAGGGGACCTATTGTCCCAAGCCTACTTAGAAATCCTTAGAGAACCTCTCAGGCTTCTGTACCCAATGCATGACCGCAGCAATCTATACTAGTCTAACTGGACAAAAAATCATCGTCTAACTAACCCAGCTTCAATTCCATTTCTGTGGCAGAAGGGCAGAATGGATTTCAGTGGACAATGAACATTCTTCATCATACCACCACCACATCCTACTTTATAGGAATAATCTAAGGGTTTTTTTTAGATATTATTTCTTCCATTATATTTCCTTTTTTTAGTAATTCTAGTCAGAACAATAATCATTTAGCTTTACTGATGTGATTTACTGGCTTTGTTTCTCACTGCCATCTAGTTTTTCTCCATCTTTCTCATTCATAAGTTCTTCATTTCAATGTAGTTCTTAGTTGGTTACAAATATGTTATTAATTTATATTTTCAAGAACAGTCATATTGATAATTTGCTTTCTGATTTCTTTCATGTCTGGGAATGCCTTTCTACTACTCTTGCACATGAATAATCTTTGGCAGGATATACAATACTCGGGTCACAGCAATTCTTACTGCAAAACTCTAGCTGTTTCTTTGTCTTCTGGAATTGGATATTTCCAGGGAAAACTATGGCTGGCAGCCATGAGAATTTCCTGCCTGGATATAGAAATTTCAGCAAGATTATTTAAATGGATCCTTTTAATTAATTTTGTCCAGTTATATAACTGATCTGAAGATTCAAGTCTATCTCGAGCTTGGGGGAATTTTATAATTTTTGTTTGTTTATTGTTTCTCCTATAACACCTCTCTCTCTTTTCCCCCTCTGGAATTCCCATTATATTCCATCTCCTAAATAAGGTCAGCAGGAATCTTTTTAAATTGTTAACATCTTCCTCTGCATTCTGGTGTTCATTTTTACCTCTTAAACAGATATATAATTGCTACATCTACACAGTATTGTATGCTGGGGAAGGAAACATTTTTATTTTGGTAAAATTTAAAGTATAAAAATGATCCATTGTGGTACTTTTATCATATAAAGCATAAAGCTGTAGTTTTTTATTATTCTTTTCTTTATCTTAAAGTGTTCCCTTTGCATAGATGCAATACCCTTCTAAATCTTTTCAAAAATACAAAATAAAGTTTCTCAAGTTACCTCCAATTCCACGTGGTAAGTTTGCTTCATAGGAAGATTTTTGCTCTGATTCTTTAAATCCCTTTCTGATGAAGGACTGAGACTTTTTCATGTGTCTGTTGATTTTTCTATGTTTGTTCATCCTTAAAGTATAGGTGACTGTTGGTGGCTGGATGGGAGAAAAGGAACAGTATATTGTTCAGAGTTAGGAAAGGAGACTTTATAAAAAGATTGTCTTGTTCTCTTTGTAAATTCTTTGTACTCCATATAAGGGAAAGAAGGCAGCTTTCAGCCTTGGTGTGGGCTGTTTCCACAGATCAGAGTAGAACTGTCTGTTAGGAGTGACACGATGGACATGGGCAGAGGTGACCTCAGGTCAGGATCTGTATGGCTGTGGTAAAAGTTTCAGCTCAAAGTTTGCCCTTGACTCCCAGAATAAACAAGACCGTCGCCCTCCTTGTTCTAACCGACTTGAGTTCTCTTATGAAGGCAGTCACAGGCAGGACTGTCCACTGCACGTAGCTCACTCTTATTGGGGGTCATGGGGCAAATGACAAAGAAGCCAAAAGTTTCCGTTGGTGCCATCCATGGAATGATTTTTTTTCCACTTTGTGAAAAAATATTTTATAAAAATATTTTATGTAAAATATGTTTAGGTTTAATATGAAAACCATTGCTCCTAGACAAGGTATGATACAGTTCCCATGAGAGACTGCATGAATACCCATAAAAAGAATAAATAGCATGTGCGAATCCCACGCAGGCCATATTTTGATTAGGAAGTTCGTAGACGTTGATGAATTCCTTATGGATTGAGAGGGTAGCTGGAATTTTGTTGAAATCAAATGAGATTCAGCCAGGCAGGTTGACTAGCTCTTTACCTGAAAAGAGGCTTTTTGTTATTAAGCTCTAAAAGGCTGTGAATAGATTTTAATATCAGCCAAAAACCTCTGCCTTCTGTGCCCTCTGTCCCCTGGCAAAGGATCTAAAGGTTTCTAAAGAGAAGCCCAGCCCAGCTCACTGAGATGGAGCCGTAAGGCCTGGACGCCCCTCTACCATCATAACACAACCCCCTTCTAGCACTGCAGGAGCACATACCCCTGAGGCCAAGAACCTTCAGACAAGTAAAGACTCCCACCTTTAAAGCTGGGGACAAAAAGAAGAGAAAATGGTCTTAGAGATAGATACAAATGTATGTGAAAACTGCGAGACGGGCTCTGGTTTTGAAACCCTAAAATTTCTCTCTGAATTCTATAAAAGGTATTAGGTTCCTCAGAGTAAATAGAATAAAAAAAGAAATAAAAAAAGAAAAAAGATATTAGGTATTTAATGCAGCCTTGAGAGGGAAACATTCCCACTGTTAACAGACCCCCTGAAGCTCATCTCTCCTTCATCAACGCTAGCTGGGAATGCACACAGATGCTCGCCATCATTTGTTGGCACTTGCACATCCCCACAGTTTCTGGAAGAACTGGGGTTTGCTCTGCACCCTAACTTCTCAAGGGCTTGCTCCTGCCTTCACCTGACATTGCTCCCAGTGCAGTGCTCTACTTGGGATTGCAGCCACTTGCTCCCCAAGCAGCTGACACTCCCGCACAGCTGGTCAGAGCCCTTGTTGGAGCTTCATCACTTGCACTGTATCTCACCAAGATTCTTCTGGCATACGGATGGCATTCTTCCTTGTTTTGCAACTCATACAGATTTTTCCACGTTTTTATATTCATTTGGCCATGTCAGTGGAATTTAGGAAGGGAACAAGAACTGAAATTATGGGGTCAGTTTGCCTTTTCAAAGCAGGCTTCAGATCATTTATTTTAGACTCTTGTTCTGCGAGTCCTGACAGCCTATTTACAGGGTGTTAAGTGCTGGTGTTTGGCAGTCGGTGTTTGTGGCATGGCCACTGGGCCTGATTTACAGAAGATACTATGAAGCTAAGATGAAGAGAAAATAAAAGCTGGTGTTTCACAGAAATGGGAATTAAAAAGCCCTTGGTTCTTGTCTTTGACATTGTGTTAGGCTGTAACTCAAGGCCACTGTCTTCGTCTCTGCATCTCAGCTTCATCACCTATAAAGTAAATAGAGGAACACATAGTCAGGTACCTAATACCATCTGCAGAGAAACAGCTGTGGACAGGGGAAGGAGGAGGCAATCTGTGAATGCACGTGGACACTTAGGTTAGCAGAGCATCGCTAGCATGCAGGACAATAGACCTTCACAAGTGCATAGGTGGTTGGTTGCTACCTGACACAAAGATGGAATGAAAAAGAAGTGAAATTTTTTAACTGTTTGCTCATTCTCAAAGTTTCAACATGATTAATGTCTCGGTCTGATGATTGCAATTTATTTTTATTTATTTGTGTATTATTTTTCTGTCGTTCTTCCTATCTTCTTAGAAAGACCTTTAATAACATCCAACAGTACAGAATGTACCCATGTAATTGATCACATACTTCAAAACACAAATGAACATTAAAGGGGGAAGTATAATTCTGGGATTAGAAATCTGACTCTTTTTCTAGTTTGAGAGCAAAACATCAAACACACATTTGTGCAGGGTCAATTGCTATTGCACTAAGATCTGGGTGAGTTATAAGAGGCTACAACTGGAAATTGAACCCACATTTCTTCCCTGACAACATGGCATATTAGACTCTAATCACTCAGTGTCGTGTTGTTATTTACTATTTCCCTGCCATCTACATTCATGTATATTTATGTGAAGTCCAAAAATATCCAGCAGCACTTGCTTCAGATGATTATCTATGTCCTAATCAGAAATACTAATCAGGAAACACATAACATACTCAAGCCCTATTGTGTAAGACAAACAACATCCAGAATACAGAAAAATCCTGCTTTGACAAAAGTGCTATTCAAAGTATCTTCTACTTTTTACAGCAATAAAAAGATAAAATAATGACCATTGGCTGCTTATTTCTGAAGTTTAAAGCAACAAAAATGGGTCCTTTACAGAAGCTACTAACCAGAGAAGAACAGAGATCAGTAGAGTGCTAATTTAGACACATGTTTTCTCCATGTTTTCAATCACAGAGAGTAAAAGTTAAATACAGAGATTTCCAGGTCCTTTCTTCTGTACATGAATCCAAGCTTCAAAATAATATCATAGAATTCAAAAGAATGATTCAGTCATTCTGAAGCATGTTACTACTGCTGACAGAGCTGTGATAACCTAAGGATTTTCCTAATAAATCCACTTCAAAGGGAAAAATATCTGAAAAGACGAATTATGGAGCTTTATATATTGCAAAAGTTTAACCGATTGGATTTTTTAACCTTCAAAGCAATTCTGTGTGTCCATTTAATGTCTCCCTTTCTTAAATTGAGTAATTTTTTCTCTGACAGACCATTGCTTAGAAAATCCTTTCATACAATGCACAGTCACCGCTTCAAAGTTTTCTCCAGGTGTTGACAAATGGTCACATTGAGCTTTCTTTCTTACAGCCACAGGAATGGAAACATCTGTATCACAATGCTAGCATCAGACCACCTACTACAGTTTTACAAGGCTCTCCTACTCTGTCCACCCACTCTCTTCCTGCTCCCCTGGGACTATAACTTAGAATTATTTTCTCTCTATTGGATATCAGTTGAAAGAAGGTGTTTTTTTTTTAAGTATATATACACTATGTGAATTCAAAATGGTTATTCTCTGCACACCAAAATCTATAACAAGTCTTATTATTCAGCAGACATGGTCATTTAGTTAACAATCCAACTGAAGAAAAATGCTTTTAGAATGGTGCAGTGTTCCTTCAGGATGCTATTTAAATAACATTGATTTATATTTATCAGGAGTTAGGCTATGGGTGATCACATTTTAAGAGGAAGTCATTGCATGGTCAATCTGGCTGTTTGGGGCTGACTTTGATCACTCACCTCTTAGCCAATCCAGTTGGTTTCCATGCAATTGCTCACTGATAGAATTGAAAATCTGACCTTGACTGTTTCACAATAAATATTGGCCATGGCAAGAAAACAGAGCCATAAAGTCTGTAGTAATTTATGGAGAACATGCTAAATTGAAAATGAGGTAAATCAGCTCCATCCATACCACGTCATTGTGTGACATTGAAAAAAATGAGGAGAGTAACTCAATCTCTCCATGGCTCAATTTGTCATCTTAAAAAATAGTTTTTATAATTTCATTTCTCCCATTGGTCAGGAACTGTGCAAAACCATTAAGGTAAAGTCAACCATTTTTACGATGATTTAGAAAACAATCCGTCTGTCTAATATTTGTGAGAAAACAAGAATGTACCTCATTCCCCAAATACTTCCAATAGTTATGAGCCACTATTAATACCTTATATTTGTACCTGTAAATATATGAAGGTACTAATAAAGGTATTAATAGAGGCTCATAACGATTGGGCATATATGTAAGTATAAAGCTGTAAATTACTTTCAATAAAGAATTTCTCTCTTGTATAAATCAAATAAATTTGAAAGATAAATATATTTAGGCATTATTAAAAATGGTATATCCAGCTCCCCGTCAACATGACATATAATCAAGAGAGGAATGTTGAAGGAATAGGACATAAGGCGTGTTTGCTTGGGTAGGAATAGAATGTATAGAAAGGTTTAGAATATAAGGCCCCAGACAACATGAAGAAACTGAGTGATTGGATCATACAGGTTTATGAAAGGAGAGGGAGAAATAGAATAGGTAGCAGGAAGGACATTGACAGGAAATTTGTTCTATTTCATAGCTTCACTTTGGACTGATTCCCTATATAATCCAAAGGGTTTTATCTGTTTGTTTGTTTGGTTGGTTGGTTGATTGGTTTGTTGGTTGGTTGATATTTGTTGGCTGGTCCTCTATAGCCCAGGCCACTATACTTGCCTGATCTAATAACTCAAAAATTTGAGTAATTGCAGCTCAAAATAAATAAATAAAAATTACCTCCAGTGTGATTTAAAAAGAGAGAAATGTCAATTCCTCAAAAATCATCGTTGTTCTTTAGCCCCAAGTCTAATTACCTCAATCCTTCCCCTGATATAACCAGGATTAGATAGTAATTTGGGAAATGTGAGATGATTACAGCTAAACCAGGGGAAACACTTCATATTAAAAATGAACACCACATATCAAGAGCATTCCAGGTTATGAAAACGGAAGACCCCATGAACAAATTGACATGCAAATGACATCTTCAGGATGAAAATTAGCATCATAAATGCACAGGCAGGCAAAGGCATAAGGAAGGAGTTGGTGAAATACAGTTCTACCATGATTGCTATAAGTAATTTAGAAGTAAATGCAGATATATAAATTGTATTTCCTGATACCTTAGCGTCTGATCTTTCAAAGCAACCAACAAAATCAACCCAGCCTTGCTATTCATTACAGAAACTGACTTTTCATCATAATTGAAGACTGTCTGAAATACAGTCTCCCAGGTGCTGATAAAATTATGTTTTATCGATCGAGTACAATGTATACGATGCTGGTGATGGGTACACGGAAAGCCCTGACTTCAGCATGATACAATTTATCCATGTAACAAAAAGTACTTTTACCCCCTAAATTTTCTGAAATTAAAAAAAAGTATGTTTTTTTTTTATACTAGTATTTTCTGAGAGGGAGTGGCCAAAGAAACTAAAAACCTTAAAAATGTTGCTGCAAATGTTGTTACTAAACTCACTGATTTCTCCAGATAATGAGTTCTTTGGAACATTTATTGGAGGATATTTAGGGATTTAAACAATTTTCTTAAGGAGAGTCTACCTAGTTACACCTGTAAAATTTTATTTGCTGAGAAGGTTGATTTAATGAAGATATTCCTATTTGATATTATATCCAGCTGCTTTGTGAAATTGCTAAAAAACAAGAAATGAATATCTGTATACAGAAAAGTTGAGTATTAATGAACCATAACCATTTCTTATTTTTATGACTGCTTTAAGCTGTAAATAGCAGGGAACCCAACTTGTAGCAATTTAAACAAACAAGGGTTTCCTTTTCCCAGGTAACAAAAAGTCTGAAATAGATGATTGCAACATGTTAGTTGCTCAATGATGCCATTGAGGACCCAAGATCTTTTTATTTTTGCCTGCTCTTCCATCCTTAGTATGTTGGTTTTTATCCTACACTTATCACTGAATGATTACAAGATGGCTGCTTAAGCTTTGGACATCATGCCTGCATTTAAAACAGAAAGAAGTTGTGGGGAGAGTGATGTCAACAACCTCATCTATCCTCTTTTGTCAGTGTCAGTCTGCTCAGGCTGCTACGACAAAATGCCATAGACTAGGTGGTTTAAACAACAGAAATTTAGTTCTCTAGAGGCTGGAAAGTTCAACATCAAGGTGCCAGGTGCTGGCAGATTTGGTGTCTGCTGAAGACCCACTTCCTAGTTTATGGTCAGCGTCTTCTCACTAGGAGCTCAGATGGCCTTTCCTGAGTGCATGCTCATGGAAGATCTCTCCCTCTACCTGTAAGAGCATTAACCCCATCATGAGGGTCCCACTTTCATGACTTATCTAAAACTAATTACTTCCAAAAGGCCCTGCCTCCTAATACCATCACATTGGGGCCAGGGCTTCAACATATGAATTTCGTGGGAGGGCACAAGTCTTCAGTCCATAATAATAAGGAAGGCAAAAGCTGCTGACTCAGGAAGGCTCAGCAGAATTCTGCTTAGTCTCATTGGTAACACTGGTTCATGTGGACGCTTGGTGCAAGGGTAGGGATGGTAAATATTTAATGGAGCACATTTCTACCTTAAACAATATTAAGGATATCCTCACAAGGAAATAGGAAAAAGGATATAGATATTGCATAGGTAACCACCAGTGCGTTCCACACTTGCCTAACCTGGCATAGTTTGCAAAAGTTCTAGGACTTCCTTTAGCGCTAATGAAAGCAATAGTATCCCTACAGCTTTGAAAGATTTAAGGAAAATAGCAGACAGAAATTAAGCTTAGAGACTGGGTATGGTGGCTCAAGACCATAATTCTAGCACTTTGGGAGGCTGAGGTGGGAGGATTGCTTGAGCCTCAGAGTTTGAGGTTGCTGTTAGTTATGACACCACTGCATTCGAACCTGTCTCAAAAAAGAAAGAAAAGAAAGGAAGGAAGGGAGGAAGGGAGGAAGAAAGGAGAGAAGATAAGCTTAGAACAACTGAAATCACTCAATAACACAAAAGGTTTTTCCCTCCAAATGGAAACATTTACCATTATCTTGACCTGCTATGATATTTCTAAATCTCATCATGGAGACTGTAAACATTGTAGATCTATATTGGTCTTAGAAATTATTAAGCAATTTTAATGACTTCAAATCTGTATCTATTTATTGAATTTTTAAAAGTTACATCAGGAGACAGAGGGTAGCTTTTACTGAAATGCTATGCCTGAAAGAAACAATAAAATGTGTTTTATTTATAATGAGAATAGCAGTGATAAAATAAAAGCCCTGCTAGTATCAGTCCTTTATACTTGTGCTTAAATCCTCTGTTGAAGACAGCTTTGTAAAAAGAACTATAGAAAAAAATCTTTTCTAATTCTGAGGTTGAGAGAAAAACTAACAGTGGCCATCAGGACAGTTCTATTGGGCTTTCATAGCACGTAATTGTTATGTTTCAGAGGCTAGAAGTAGGCAGTTTTGTATCTCAATATATGTAATAAGAGTCTGCTTTAAAATAGTGTTCCACTTCATTTTTAAAGTAATGCCTCGCAAGAAATATAAATAAATTTCCGAAGTGAAATAATGAAAGTAGAGCTCATCATGGTCCTTAAAGCAAAACAGAGTCCATCACTGTGGCACTGACTGTCCTCACAGAAACACATTTGAACTCACTGTTCTATACACAGGAGAGCTTGTTAAACAAGACAGTGGTTCTCGAGAGCATAGTTGGCTTCTGGCAGCAATAAATTTCTTCCCCACTTCCATTCATCCATCCATCCATCCATCCATCCATCCATCCATTTCTTCATTTGAAAAACACTTATTGTGATCAACCATGTAGCGAGCACTGTGCTGGAACATGGAGACACAGAAAGAAATCAGACATTACCAGCCTTCAAGGGGCTCAAGATCTATGGGACGGTGACAGACACAAATTATCTCAGCCAATAGCCCTGGTTGTGGTCACATTCCACAGCCTTTCAATGGTACAACCTCTTTCCCTTAGGCACAACTGTCTGTGGATGTAAAAATCTTTCAGGAAGAGACTCTTCCCCACCCTCCCTGAGAAAGCTCTAATTTCAAATCGAGTTCACAATATTTTCCTAAATGATATTCAATACTCCTCAGGTAACATTTGATAAAAGCCTACTATGTGCTAGCTACTTTCTCAAGTGTCTTCATTTCATTGTCAAAACAGCTCCATGAGGTAGGTATTAGCAACCACTTTAACTCCAGCCTCTAAATGAATTAATTCTAGGTCACACACTTTACCCTGACGCAGACAGCAGCAAAAAAATCAAGGCCAAATTCCCCCCAAAACTAGAACTCCTCTTATCTTATAGAATAGAGTCAACATTCTATTCAACTAGTGTTTTTCTGTATTTCTCGTGTTTGAGGAATGTCATTTCTCCAACTCTTAATCTCTGGACACGGACTAGATGGACGAAGCAAGTAGACAGAGATACAAGTTTAGTGAGCTGGAATCAAAAGAAAATATTAAGGAAAAATCAGGTTATGAGTATTTTTTTCCTCATATATATTGAAGATAAGGCTAATAAAGTCTCAATTTTCTGCAGCTCACTTATCCATAGATCTCAATGTTACAAAATAAAGTTTAGAAAAGAAAGAAGAATCAAAAATGTCCACAACCCGCTGAAATAATGACCTTCTAGGCCATGTTCCCTGGGCCCTCACTCTGATCACACACCACCACCCTTAGACATGACTCTAGCAGGCTTGGCTGTCTTGTTTTACTGTCTTCAGGACAGTAGACCGAAAATTAGAAATAGGGAGTAGAAGGTAACTTGAGAGAGGCAGTCACAGAGAGAGGAATAAGAAGTGACAGCCTTCAGCTCCTGTTGAGGAGCGTGAAGATTGAAAACTGATCAAAAATAGACACAGAGCTCAAAAAACACTCCAGATGGAGCCCCAGGACAAATTTCCTTCATACTTCAAAAGTCCCTGCGGGGCTATGATTCATATGACAACACCGAGCTATCAAGAACAGCTTGAAAAGTATTTACTATCCTTTATTATGGTAGAGGACTTTATGGCAATACTCATAAATAGGACCATGCAGAGGTGCAAAAATTAGGAAGGGTTGCATCAGACAGTGTAGACAGGCTCAGGTTTGGGTGAAGCTTCTGCCCCCTCCTGCCTCATGATCTTGGACAAATTATTAAAACTCTCAGAGCTCTAGTTTCTTCTCTGTACAATTGAAAATTAACATAACAATACACAGTTATTGAAGGACTAAATAAATCAAGGCTTATTACGAATCTAACACCATTCCTGGCAAGCAGTACATAATACTCTGGTTTGTCTTCACTTCCCTTAAATGGGTCAGCTTTAGTTATTGGGAAGTACATTCCTATGAAACAACCTATTCTACTAAAATGCTATATCCACAAGCCACTTTTGGTGTTAGTAGAAAGATTTATATAAAATTGTCAATTAAGTACAAAGTCAAGGTGATGAGGTAATTTGGCCCCTTTTCTCATGTTCGCCTGACCCCACGGGAAAGCTGACTTAATGTGAAAGACTACACAAAGGATAAACTTCTGCCTTACATATTTTAAAAAATCTCTGTACTTGCAGTTTCTCTGGATATTGTTATTAGCCACATCTTGCATCTATCAAGCTATAGTTATCAGGACTCACCTATGAGAATTGTTGCTATCACCTATGCTTACTGCTGTATTATGGGAAGAGAACAGTGAGGAGAAGGAGCAATTTGGAGGCAAAACTGGCCAACATGGAGTCCTTCTGTAGGGATTTCTCGATGTCTTACAGACCCTAAGCAGTTGAGGAAGAGAGTCAGAGGGCCACCTAAAGGGCAGAAGGGGATGTAAACAGAGTAGCAAGAAAGCATGAAAGTGTTCATAGAAGGCTGGGGAGTCTATTGGACAAAGATCCCTCCTGAATCACTGTGTGAAGGAACCACTTGTGCTAATTCTCTTTCATTGCAACTTGGCACTTGAGATGTTCGTTTGTCTTCATTCAATTCTCATATTTCCTTGAAGCTTTCATGATTTGCTAAAGTGTTTGAGAAATGCTGAAAGAAAGAGGATGCCCTGCCATTTGAGAAAGTCCTTTTATTCCTCATACCACAAAGTTACAATGGCACCAATCAGAGCACATCTGAATCTCCCTTTATATCTTCTCATTAATTTTGAAACACAATAGCTACCTCATTACCATATATGTGTGGGCATCAGTGTGTGTATGTATATGTCTGTGTGATTGAGAAGAAGGGAATGAATGAATCAGAGATAGAAGGCTACAATAACTCATCAATTAGCAGCATGAAAGCTCTGCAGTCTGATATGATTTGTAAAAGACTGTGGAGTTAAGCTAAGCCACCCACTTTAAAGAAAGACTTTTTTCCCTCATTTCCTGGTAAACACAGAGTGCATTATTTTACCAGTTGTTGAACAGGCTCAGGATTCTCTAGATCACTGATAAGCAAGCTATGATCTCCATTCCAAATATGATCAAAGGCTTGTTTTTATTAAAAAAATAAAAAAGGTTTTATTGGAATACAGCCACATCCATTTGTTTATGTATTATCTATGGATGTTTGTGCATTGCAATGGCAGAATTGAGTAGTCCCAATAAGATTATATGGCTCATAAAGCTGAAAATATTTATTATCTGCCCCTTTACAGAAAAAGTTTAGTGACCCATGCTCTTGAAAAGAGGTCTCTCAAATTCAATCTAGGGCTGAAGAGGTGATCCACTAGAATGTGAAATAAAATATTGGCAGTTCTATTTCTACTTATCTTTTCCCCCTGAACAAATAAGAAATTATGCTTTACAACTATTCGATGCATAAATATTCTCTGCTTGTCCATGGATCAGATGGCTATATTTACACACTCTGAGTAAGGTGTCCCAA